>WNWK01011505.1:0-64208 GCA_009830355.1 Cherax destructor
ATGGCTGACCTGTACTTATCTAGTAGCTCCTGTCTCCTGCCCTTCCCAATGTCATTTCCACCAGCACTAAGACAGATAATGGGCTTGTTCCCATTACCTGACATAATATTATCCAACCTGCTGACTATGTCACCAACACCAGCTCCTGGGAGGCACACCCTCTGTCTGACCTTCCTGTCTCTGTTACAAAAAGCACGGTCCATATATCTTACCTGAGAGTCTCCCACAATCAGAATATTCTTACCTTGATTAGCAGGGGAGTCAGTGGTACCTTTAACCTCACTGACCACTGAAGTACACTCGTCCTGGAGAACAGAGAATCGATTTCCTACCTTCACATCTTCTCTATTAACCTTCCTTATCTTCCTTCTTCCTGAATTGTGAACCACTTGCCACTTAAAGCGGCTGCCACTTTCACTGTTGGTAGCCATTTCCTCCTTACCAGCTCCAACCATCTCACACTCACTCCCACACCCATCTAGGCGAAGCTTCAGCCTCCTATTTTCCTCCTGAAGAGGTAGAACCTCCTTCTTCAACACTTCAACCTGAGATTCTAAAACACTGCAGCGAGCCATGTGCTCGGTATCACCCCACGCTGACCCTATATATATCTCCATGTTGCTCATTTTCCAGGTAGATCTGTCTGTGACTCGATAAAGCCCACTGCGTGGGCGAAACGTTGTCAATAAAGGATCACATTATACTGCTTATGTGTTTATTTTTCCACTATCTCCTGGTAGATCCTTATTTATGGTACAAGTTCCAGCCTTCGGTTATTTATCAAATAAGACAAACTAAAGAATTTCAAGATCTTCTGAATCATATATGTAAGTAATAAATTTCCAGGTCCTTACTCGCTTCTCAAGAAATTGTTGTATCTCATGATGATAGTATACATTTAGCAAGTACTCGTATACAACCACAAAATTAATACCATTGTCCGATACCACCTGACATGATCGTTTGAGAACAAATCTCCTAAGTATCTTACTGAAAGTTTCTTCTTTCAGGTTAGCTGCGGTCTCTAAATAAATATCTATCATGGTAGTACTGATAAAAGATATACTCAAACTTTAAAGGGAAGGTTATTTAGAGTGTTAGAATGATAAGCAATTCCCGATTCACGGAATGGATGTAGTAACTGTCGCTCGTGGCAACGAAGCTCTAATACTCTTTATGACGTCTTGATGACTCTAGGTGATCCAGTGTTTATCTTTTCTAACACAAAATCGTCCATAACATTCACGTGAACATGCAGTATAATTAATTAAAATAGTGAAATTTCGTCAATATTATCGGTGTTTGGTATACTCATTTAGCAAAGTATTTTGTAATCTTCTTCTGCCCTTTAAAATATTATCTTCTAGGTGAAGATCCAGTCATTAACAAAGTTTAGGCGGTTTATTGAAAGATACTCCTATGGACAGTAAATCAATGGGATTTTCCTCTCCCGGTAATAAAATAAATTCTATTCTATTGTCAAACTTAAAACTATAATTGTCATATATTTGGTTGATCTCGGCAACACAATTTCAGACTCTTTCTAACTTACTCTTCCTGTCTCGAATAGACTGCAAATCAACCTCACTGTTTGACCAAACCATAACTCTACTAAAAGGAACTGATTTTAAGATGTTTTATATATTCCGTCAGTTCAAACTGTGGTGGGGTTCACTCCTTTATGGTAGCTACTTTAAACCACGGTACGGGTGGGGTTAGAACCCATGGCAAGTGAGTCGTAAAACCCAAGGTCAGTGCGTAAGTCACTGGGCCAGCTGGCTACAATAAGATTAAACCACCTAGGTATAATAAAACTTGCAGTTTTGGTCACAGTGGCGGCCCATGCTAACCTCCCTATTGTATATACATAGTTGGATGAATCTTATTGTAGCCAGCTAACCCAGTGGCTTACGCACTGACCTGGAGTTTTAGACTCACTTGCCATTAGTTCTAACCCCCAATACCGTGGTTTGTTTACCATCGTGATATTACTATTTAGTGAGCTACTATGAACGTGGTAGTGAGTATAATAGTAATGCCTGTGTTACATAGACAACAGTGCCGTATGATGTGGTCGATGCTTCACAAAATATTTGTAAAATGTTATCCTGACTATGTTGGGAAGCCACTTTCCTAGGATGTTTCAGAGAAGGTATTTAAGTAGTCATGAGCAATTTTATCCCATAATGTGTTTATACTAATGTGTAGAAATTAATCCCACTTCAATTTTAGTCTCCAAGGTTTCATCACTATCTCACCCTGGTTAAGTGGCCTACTTGCCCTGATCAATCAAAGCGTTTAGAGACCTCTGAGATTAAAGTTCTTTTTAATTTGTTAAGCAAGTCACTATTCAGTTTAATCCCAGTATATTACTGAACTGCGCCGAGTTATTGTTTCACTCTCTCTTAAGGTTATATTTGCAGCCTATATTACCTTATTAGCCACTTATATATCATCCTTAATTAACTCTTCTTCATTCCTTACTACACCTTAGAAATTATGCACTTAGCCTCTTATATATATCATCCTTAATTAACTCTTCTTCATTCCTTACTACATTTTAGAAATTATACACATAAGTTTCCTGAATTTTTCAACTGAGCATCAATAGTAGTTTAGAAAGTAAAGGATTCGAAGCATCAGCAATAAATTTTAAATTAGTGGACTTTGACTCACGAGGATCTGCAGGTCTTAAAACCTAATAAAATCTTGGTTAGCCTCTTGTAGTCATAACCCAAGAAAAGCTTTACTACTATCATCTGTGAACACATAAGTTAGTTTTCAGGGATACATCTAATTTTTTAAGTCAGCTAGAGTTTTCTCATAAGATATTCATTTAGGTACAGAACCTTTAACTCTGCATTCACACTTCATTTAAATCCATTCCTTAAAGCAGTCAAGTCACAGAACAGGTGGGGCTTAAATCCATGGCAAGTGAGTCCTAAAACTCACAGGCCAGTGCGTTAACCACAGGGCCAGCTGGCTCTAATAAGGTTCTTCCAATCAGGTATATTTCTATACATGTTCGGGGAAGTTAGCATGGGCCACCACTGTGACCACACATGCAGGTTTTGCAAACGAGTCCCCCACCAGCATGGCTGAAGCGTTGTGCTCTAATTCAAGTCCCTTCAAAGCCGCTATCGTGACTTAAGAAATCGTAATAACACTATTGCAAACAAATCACAGAACGGTGGCGGCTTTAAAGGGACTTGAGCTAGAGTGCGCCACAGTTATGCTGATGTGAGATTCGTCTGTAAGAACCTGTATTTGCAGTCACGGTTGTGGCCCATACTAACATATCAGCAATGAATCCAACAAAGAATAGATGGCACACAGATTCTATCCTAAAAAGAGGAATAAGTCCAGTTCCATGGATCAAGAGCTCCTCACCAGCATCAAGGAAAACCCCTGTAGGATGTATGATATAGTTAAGGATATACTATAATGCAAGATATTTATATATCATTTCGAGATAAAAAGTAGCAAAATGACTCCTTCACACTTTACTAACAGTGTTAACCTTTTTCTAAGTAGAATACACGAGGGTTGAAATTTTAAAGGCGATCAGAAGAGGTTTTTTAATCCCAGCTCATGAAAACCAATTTTGGGAATAGTTTATATAAAATGGAACTGTTGACAACAACGTTTGTGTGAATTGATTCATACCAAAATTACACTCTATCAATACGAGTTTAAGATCCTGGTCTTCTTATCATCGATGTCGTCGTTGGGAGACTACGCTCTCCCGTCGTTACATCGGGTACACACGTCTCACTCACGGGTGTCTCTTGAAGAGGCGCCCCGTTCCACTCATTGTGAAATATCAGATTCCACTTTGTTTGCCAAATTGTGTTGGATTTGTCTAGTCTATCAGCGAGCACGCAGAATATACCATCGATGTCGTCACCACTCTAACGCCCTTATTTTATCTTCCCTCCTCGCCGACGGCCCCACCTTTGACACAGATTGACTTGTTGACGGCATCAGATTTATTACACAACCTTTGATTATACTCTTCACCGACTTTACAATCCGTATGACCCTGGTGGTTTAGCGCTTAGTTTTGATTATAATGACAATAATAATATATAAAATTAAGCGGACGGCCTCTGCACTTGTAATATATTCCAAGAACTTTCACGGTCACTAAACTCGCTATAAAAGCGCCAGTTTTCCGTATTTCTCAATATTATTTTCTGCAGTTCTGTTCTATTTAAAATTCACTACAATCTTCTAAGAAAATATTTTGATTTTGTGTTTTTTAAGAAAGTTCAGCTTGATAAAAAAAATCTATAAAATTTGCCAATTGGTGTATATAAAGAACAAATTCAATACAAAAATACAAAACCCTTACTGGTTTACCACTTGGTTATGATTATACTTATAATAATACTACAAAAATACTTTCAATTACCATTATAATTATAATAAAAGTTAATTTATTAATTAAAATTAGCAATTTAAAATTCACACGGCTCAAAGTAAGTCATACTTTCTTTTAATGAAGACGATGAAAACTGAAAGTTTGAAGTCTATCACAAACGTTATTTACCAGTGATTGATCTGAATCCAACGATTCAAAGCTTTTTTAACAACTTTATTAACATTTTTAAATTTGTCACTAAGCCTAAACTTATAGACTGTCACTTTCTTACGGAATGCATCAGCGTTAACATTGTGAAGCCGATATAACGAAGCGGTCTTTAGTTACTGAATGGTAATCAATATCACAATTTATTTAATAAAATTAGCAAATTTGTAATTATAGTGTCCACCAACAACAGGATCTTTGCTTTCTCGACACCACACCTGCGATTAAAATCTGAAGGAGATAAGAAGAGTCATTCTCCAGGTATCACGAGGCTTCCAGTGACTCGTAGTTTTATAAGCAGATTTAGTGCACAGACAAATTTACCCACACACAAAAAAAAAAGAAAATTTCATCCTGGCTGTAAGATACATCAGTGATTAAATATTAAAACTTTTCGAAAGAAATAGACTAAAAAATATTTAACATATTTAAACTAGAATTAAAATTTCACAATATTTGACACTCAAAATCAACAAATGTTCAGCTACAAACTAGAGTTTGACTTGTCGCTCCTTTTTTTCAATGTTTGAAGCTATGTGGCAGTTTTCTGGACGTTACTGTGGCGCTGTATGACCCCTGTGGTTTAGCCCTGCTTTTGATTATAATAATAATAATCTGGACGTTACTGGAGCCATTCCAAGATTCTGGGATTGGGATGAACAACCTCTACTTGCACAAGTCACTCGTTCCTAGAATCTTGCCTTAGTTACCGTGCACTACTTGCATCAAAAATTTGAAGCCGACCGGATGAGGTTCATTCATATTATGAGTGAAATAAAAATGAGATATTGGAGGGAAAAAATCAGAAGGCTTCCCTTCGGGGATTCCTAAATATCATGAATTAAATTAGTAACATATATCAGATCTCAAGAGATTGTGCTGGGGTAAAATTATTTGTATTTTAATGGGTCATCATTAAAGCGCAACCATTGCCCCTGGGGATCTAAATTTGCAGGTCGCTGCCTCTACCATGAACCAGCTTTTGTATTAATTGGCTGTGGCCCTCCTGGGATAATTTGTATTTGAAAAATTAATGTGTCAATAGTTAAATACACTGGTTGACTGTTACTGCTATAAATTTATGTGAATGCACATATATTACGTTGGTGAAATGAACTCAAGTAGAATCAAGTAGGTGACACAATAATAACACATGGGCTATAAACTGAAATAATAAAAAAAGTAGTGTAATGTATATAATGTTTTACCAGATCTTATACAATGTATTGATTATCATCAATCAAAGTCTAAAATCATGAGCTTCTTGAGTCGCTATATAAGGAATAATAATCAGGAAAAATCATCACTCTTAATGGATGATAATTATTGCCCCTCATTAATATTATTTGCACTTCTAATTTAGTACTCTTGCTAATAACAAGTTTTCATGAAATCCTCATTTTATATTAATTGCTAATTTTTGTTATTTCATAGCAAATTTGCTAAAGATTGCAATATCTGGTCTAAGAACAACCATGATTTGGTCAAAATCCGAGTCAAAATCCGGATTTGCAAGAACGAAATCTTTGGTCAATATCCGAGTTTGAATAGCGCATAATTTGGCTTTTGTCAATTTCCAATATCTTAAGTGATGCGAATGTTAAAGATAACCTAAATAACTCTTACTCTTCAAGTGGACCAATAAGAAGATAAGTTCTAACTCACCTTACGGTGGCCCGTTGCCTGGTAGAAAAGCTCTCGCTTCACACGCTGAGGGTACGGGTTCGATTCCCGGCAAGGGTGGAAACATTGGGGGTGTTTTCTTTCACCGGTTGTCCATGTTCACCAATCAGTAAAAAATGGTACCTGCATGTTAGTCGACTGATGTGGGTCGCATCCTGGGACAAATTGACCTAATTTGCCCGAAATGCTCAGCATAACAAGCGGCTTTCTATATAGTAGTATGTCATTGATGTCAGCTAGGACTGTATACCTTGTACATGTACTTGTAGAAATAGATATTATTATATTGCTTCCTTGAGTTGCCTCCTGACATATTTTACCTCAAAGTGGAGATGGTTTAATTATTTACATTCATTCATGAATACAAAGTAATACAAAGTAATACAAAGTAATTATAATTATAGTGGAATGCTTACATAAATCATAAATCAAATATTGATTATTATAGACTTCTGGAAGTAATGATTTCATAACAAATAATGTACAATGTGTCCCAGCAACAACTTACTTGTTTGTTGTTGGATGTTGTACTTACGCTATGCTAGTAAAATATTAAAATGCCTGAATCCATTTGAGGTTTTGAAGTGAGACGACCAACAAAAATACATGAGTTTGTCATCAGTTTAGTCAGTTTCCAGTCATCTAGTGTAATGGAAAATGTCATCGTTGCGTTCTATGGCCATCTTTATCACGTGACACGTAATATGTGATATATAATAATAATAATAATAATAATAATAATAATAATATCTTTATTTACTACAAGTACATGTACAAGGTATACAGTCCTAGCTGACATTAATGACATACTACTATATAGAAAGCATTTCCGGCAAATTAGGTCAATTTTCTCCCAGGATGCGACCCACACCAGTCGACTAACACCCAGGTACCCATTTTACTGATGGGTGAACATAGACAACCGGTGTAAGGAAACACGTTCAATGTTTCCACCTCTTCGCCGGGAATTGAACCCGGACCTTCACCGTGTGTAGCGAGAACTTTTGCCACCAGGCCACGGGCCACCGTATATTGCACTTCCTGACTTCAAAAGTTTCTCTCCGCTGTTGTTATCACTGTTTATTTTTTTGTGGAGTATACATGGATCTCTGCAAGCACTGCTTGTTGTATATATAGCCTCCTTGACCGTCATCCCAGCACACCATCCAGCAACTTCTGATCCCTCAGGTCGACCACACTCAAATGACGTCTCACCGGACTGCTAATTAAGGCTTTCCTTTCTTATTTAAGTGCAATATTAAGCCAATAACAAATGAACTTTATGAACTATTGCAATGTTAATAATATTACACCTTGAGATATAAATATTTGGAGCTTCAAATATTAAAAATTGTGAAGAGCGACTCTGAAACTAAATCATTTGATTAGTCGTTGGTTGTCCTCTGGAGTACAACAGTAGTTCAGGCGACCAATGACAGCCTGACGGGTTGTTCCGTACATTATCAAGACACTTCTCAAGGATTTTTTCTTACTGAGCAAACATATTTGTAACAAGTTTAAAAATAATAACGTCAATTCATCTCAAATAATATAACACCAGTTTGAACATCTGACAGAACAGAATTTCATTTTATATTTATTCATAAGGTTGTGTACGACGCCTTTAACTACAATACAGACCTGGGTAAGCATTTTTCAGCGTCATATCTCTATATTATTTTTATATTATTATTGTTATTATTATTATTAGTAGTAGTAGTAGTCGTAGTAGTAGTAGTGGTGGTAGTAGTAGTATTAGCGGGGGTGGTGGTGGTAGTAATCGCAGTAGCAGCAATAGTAGTAGTAGTAGTATAGTTTTGTATCAGCATTATTATGGAAATCTTCATAGTGTTAATAAAGTATAAGAGACTATTGCTTGCTAAAACTCATCTTCCATAGAAAACCCGCTTTTATAATGCCTGGGTTGGGAACTCAAACCCGCGTTTATAATGCCTGGGTTGGGAACTCAAACCCGCGTTTATAATGCCTGGGTTGGGACTCGAACCCGCTTTAATGCCTGGGTTAGGAGCTCAAACCCGCGTTTATAATGCCTGGGTTGGGAGCTCAAACCCGCGTTTATAATGCCTGGGATGGGAGCTAAAACCCGCGTTTATAATGCCTGGGTTGGGAGCTCAAACCCTCGTTTATAATGCCTGGGTTGAGAGCTCAAACCCGCGTTTATAATGCCTGGGTTGGGAGCTCAAACCCGCGTTTATAATGCCTGGGTTGGGAGCTCAAACCCTCGTTTATAATGCCTGGGTTGGGAGCTCAAACCCGCAGCATTGTACTCTATACCTGGAAGCTTAGACTCTATATTTAACGAAAACATATTTTTTTAATTCTTTTTCCCCTGGGGCTGACAATTATGTCCACCACTCCAAGAATAAGTTCAGCCCTCGACACAAAGGAGTCGGAGGAGGAGTTGAAGGAAAAGTTGGAGAAGCACTTGAAGGAGAAGTAGTAAGAGATGTTGGAGTAGGAGGAAGATTTACAATAGTCGGTTTTACTACATCTTCCATTATTTATTTCAAAATCCTGCCATTAGATTAAAGGAAAAGTACATAGTTTACAATGAAACTATTTACCTTATAATTTACATTAGCTTTTGGCTTAATACATAACTCTTAATTTATCACGTAACTCTTAACATAGTATAGCTATATTTTAATGTAATGATTAACATATAACTTTTGCTGGGAATAAAATCTGAGGTTCTTTAGAGAAGGAGCGACAAAATTCCTATTAAAACATATTAAAAATCAATTAGGTAAAATGAATATAACAAAAATGTCATAAACTTTAACTGTATTTGACAATTATTGAAAGCAAACATGAAAGAAAAATTAATAAGCTTAAAGTGAACCAAAGTTGTGCAGTAAAAAAATTTATGGCGATGAGCTCAGAATCTCTGGTTTAAATGATGGTTAACTGATTATCCAACAGCACTGGAGATATTTATTCTCTTGTTCACGAAGTCGTAAGACTTGATGAGATATCAGACCCGTGATGATGATTGTTGTATATAAACAGTTGAACGATTACCATGAGTCAGGAAAAGAGTGCTTCACTTAAAGTGGTGGGTGTGGACGACACTGTGATAAGGTGAAGTGGGAGAGTCTGTGTCGTGTTGGCCTCTGTTGTTATGGTGTCTAGTACAGGCTTATTAGAAATACTCAAGTACTCAACTTATACTGTACTCAAGTACTAAACTTATACTACACTCTGCATTATTCAAATCGCGAGCATTGAAAAGGCGGTGACTAGGGTTATGGAATATGGGAATACCTTTCTTGGATCACGCAGCTTCCGAAACACGTCTAGTTGTCATGCTAGATGTATTTCGAAAGCCGCGTGATCCGAAAAAGGTATTCTCATATTTCATAACCCTAGTCCCATCCGTTTCAATGCTCGCGATTTGAATAATGCAGAGTTTAGTATAAGTTGCTAATGTAGATGATTGTTAGCACTTAAGATTCAAAGGCATTCTCAAGTCATCATAGTCCAGATTTCTTTAATAAAAGTAGTAAATTCGGATATACAAAAGCCAAAACTAATTAAGCTCGAAGCCGCTCAGACGTTACTTTATCAAAGTTTGGAAAAGTTAAATCTTAGACTTGAAACTCATAAATTTTATCTTGAAAAGTACCATTTCAATTTTTCCAATTTCTTCCAAAAAAGCAAACTGGGACCTACACAGGCCAAAATCAATCTAAACTTTTCTCTAAGTAAGAGTGACTAGCTTCTAAGAAAGTAAGTACAACACAATAATTGTCCGGGGCCCAAGACTGTTCAACAGCCTCCCACCAGCCATAAGGGAAATTACCAGAAGACCCCTGGTTGTCTTCAAGAGGGAGCTGGACAGATACCTAGAGTCAGTGCCGGATTAGCCGGGCTGTGGTTCATACGTTGGACTACGTGCGGCCAGCAGTAACAGCCTCGTTGATCAGGTCCTGATCCACCAGGAGGCCTGGTCATGGACCGGGCCGCGGGGGCGTTGATCCCCGAAATACCCTCTAGGTAGACTCCTGGAGTTTACCTGGAGTGGGTTTCGAGGGTCAACGCCCCCGCGGCTCGGTCTGAGACCAGGCTTCATAGTGGATCAAGGTCTGATCAACCAGGCTGTTACTGCTGGCCGCACGCAAACTGACGTACGAACCACTGCCCGGTTGGTCAGGTACTGACTTCAGGTGCCTGTCCAGTGCCTTCTTGAAGACAGCCATGGGTCTAGTGGTAATCCCCTTTATGTATGCTGGGAGGCAGTTGAACAGTTTTGGGCCCCGGACACTTATTGTATTGTCTCTCAGTGTACTCGTGGCGCCCCTGCTTTTCATTGGGGGAATGTTGCATCTCCTGCCGAGTCTTTTGCTTTCATAGGGAGTGAGTTTCGTGTGCAAGTTTGGAACTAATCCCTGTATATTATGTACCTCTCTCTCTTGCGTTCCAGGGAATACAAATCAAGGGCCTTCAACCGTTTCCAGTAATCTAGGTGCCTTATCGTACTTATCGTGAAAGTTTTTTGTACGCTCTCCAGGTCTGCAATGTCTCCTGTCTTGAAGGGGACAGTTAGTGTACAGCAGAATGATTATGGATTTGGCGTCCATAGTTTTGAAGGTTATCATTATCCATCCTATCATTTTCCTAGCAGATGAGGTAGATACATTGTTGTGGTCTTTGAAGGCGAGATCCTCTGACATTATCACTACCAGGTCCTTCACATTTCTTTTTCGCTCTATTGTATGGTTAGAATTTATCGTATACCCTGATACATTTTTAATTTCCTGAAGGTCTCCATATCTGAGTAGTTGAAATTTCTCCTGGATGAACTTCATATTGTTTTGAGTGGCCCATTTGAAGATTTGGTTGATGTCCGCTTGGAGTCTTGCGGTGTCTTCGATGGAGGTCACTGTCATGGCAATCAGGGTGTCATCCACAAAGGAAGACACGGAGCTTACATCTCTATGTCAGAAATGATGATGAGAAATAGAATGGGAGCGAGTACTGTGCCTTGTGGAACAGAGCTTTTCACCGTGGCTGCCTGGGACTTTACTCTGTTTACTATTACTTTTTGTCTTCTATTTGTCAGGAAGTTATAGATCCATCTACCAACATTTCCTGTTATTTCTTTATCACGCATTTTGTGCGCTATTACACCATGGTCACACTTGTCGAAAGCTTATGCAAAGTCTGTGTGTACTACATCTTTATTATGTTTATCCTCAACAGCATCCAGGACTTTGTCATAGTGGTCCAGTAGCTGGGACAAGCAGGAGCGACCTGCTCTAAACCCGTGTTGCCCTGGGTTGTGTAGTTGATGGGTATCTAGGTGGTTGGCGATCTTGCTTCTTAGAGTCTTTCTCCAGGTATGGTACGGGTTCCAACAATTCCAATTTTTTTGCTATTTTACTATATACGTTGGTTTGCGTGCGGCCAAAAGTAACAGCCTGGTTGATCAGGCCCTGATCCACCATGAGGCCTGGTCACAGACCGGGCCGCGGGGGCGTTGACCCCCGAAACACTCTCCAGGTATACACATTGTAACCAGGTATAACTACATGAAAACGAAAATTAATGGGTACTATCATAGTCCTAATATGCATCAGTCATTAAATATTGAAATTGTTCAGAAGTAAGCTATAATATATTTAACGTGCCTTAACATCACAATATTTTACACATAAAATGGTCAAAAGCCGCCTTTCGGAATTAAATAATTATGAGGTGGGACACCAAACATGTGTTGAATATTCACAAGATCACTAAACATGAAACCCATGTCTTTCTCGGACGTCAGGTGACCTGATCTAAACATATGGGAGCCCAGAGAAGGAAACAGAAGTCAGATGAGCCTATGTAGTCTCTAGCAATCCTGCAACCTAACAGAGACTAGGGTAGTTCCTGGGGTGGCCGATGGGCAGCTCTGAAGGCAATATACCTCTGTGAATATGATATACCATATCGACAAGTTGATAAGATAAGTATGGAACAGTTAGGTATCTTTATTTCGAAGCGTTTCGCCTACTGGCCCCGCCTCGTCACTGGTCGATACTAAGTCACTCTCTCCCTGCTCCATGAGCTTTATCATAACTCGTCTTAAAACTATGTATGGTTCCTGCCTCCACTACGTCACTTGCCAGACTATTCCACTTCTTGACAACTCTATGAATAAAGAAATACTTCCTAACATCTCTTTGACTTATCTGAGTCTTCAACTTCCAATTGTGACCCCTTGTTTCTGTGTCCCCTCTCTGGAACATCCAGTCTCTATTCACCTTGTCAATTCCTCGCAGTATTTTGTATGTCGTTATCATGTCTTCCCTAACCCTCCTGTCCTCCAGTGTCGTCAGGCCGATATCCTTTAACCTTTCTTCGTAGGACATTCCCATTAGCAAACCTTTGCACTTTCTCTAATTTCTTGACGTGCTTGACCAGGTGTGGATTCCAAACTGGTGCTGCATACTCCAGTATGGGCCTGACGTACACGGTGTACAAAGTCTTGAACGATTCCTTACCGAGGTATCGAAACGATATTCTCAGGTTTGCCAGGCACCCATATGCTGCACCAGTTATCTGGTTGATGTGTGCCTCAGGAGATGTGCTCCATATTATACTCACCCCACGATCCTTTTCCTTGAGTGAGGTTGCAATCTTTGGCCACCTAGTCTATACTCTCCATACCACGGGGGGAGTTCGAACTCGTGGTCAGAGATTCTCAAAACTCCAGACCGTCTATACTCTGTCTGCGGTCTTCTTTGGCCTTCCCCGATCTAAATGACTTTGCATTTGGCGGGGTTAAATTCGAGGAGCCAGTTGCTGGACCAACTTTCCAGCCTGTCCAGCTCTTTTTGATACCTCGTCACTTACCATTACTCGTTGTTACCCCCCTGTCACGTATTCTCTGATCTATTGCAGTGCTATTCCTACTATGTGTGCCTGATCCTCTAGCTTTTGCACTAATCTCTTGTACAGTCCAAGAAAATGCAATCAACCCACCCCTCTCTCTCTCGTGTCTTACTTCCGTTACCTTGTCATAAAACTCCAGTAGGTTTGTGACACAGGATTTGCCTTCAATGAATCCGTGCTGGTTGTCGTTAATAAGCTAGGTGCTCCACCACTTTCCTCCTGATAATCTTCTTTGTGACTTTGCATACTATATATGTCAGTGACACTGGTCTATTGTTTAGTGCCTCGTGTCTGTCTCCTTTCTTAAAAATGGGAACTACATTTGCCGTCTTCCATACCTCAGGTAGTTGCCCAGTTTCAATGGATGTGTTGAAGATTGTTGTTAGTGGCACACACAGCGTCTCTGCTCCCTCTCTAAGGAAACATGGAGAGATGTCCGGTCCCATCGCCTATGAGATATCAAGGTCGCTTAGCAGTGTGTTAGTTACCATTTTGTTACCATTTTGTCCTAGGCACATATCGATTAGACACTAGGCCTATTGTATATGCCTGCATGTGTGTGTGTGTGTACTCAGCTAGTTGTGGTTGCAGGGGTCGAGTCATAGCTCCTGGCCCCGCTTCTTCACTGGCTGTTACTGGGTCACTCTCCCTGCGCCATGAGCTTTATCATACTTCTTCTTAAAGCTATGTATGAACCTGCCTCCACTACATCGCTTCCCAAACTATTCCACTTCCTGACCACTCTGTGACTGAAGAAATACTTCCTAACATCCCTGTGATTCATCTGAGTCTTCAACTTCCAACTGTGTCCCCTTGTTGCTGTGTCCCATCTCTGGAACATTCTGTCTTTGTCCACCTTGTCAATTCCTCTCAGTATCTTTTATGTTGTTATCATGTCCCCCCTATCTCTCCTGTCCTCCAGTGTCGTCAGGTCGATTTCCCTTAACCTCTCCTCGTAGGACATACCCCGTAGCTCCGGGACTAGTCTTGTTGCAAACCTTTGCACTTTATCTAGCTTCTTCACGTGCTTGGCTAGGTGTGGGTTCCAAACTGGTGCTGCATACTCCAGTATGGGCCTAACGTACACAGTGTACAGGGTCCTGAACGATTCTTTATTAAGATGTCGGAATGCTGCTCTTAGGTTTGCTAGGCGCCCGTATGCTGCAGCAGTTATTTGGTTGATGTGCGCCTCAGGAGATGTGCCTGGTGTTATTCTCACCCCAAGATCTTTTTCCTTGATTGAGGTTTGTAGTCTCTGACCCCCTAGACTGTACTCCGTCTACGGTCTTCTTTGCTCTTCCCCAATCTTCATGACTTTGCACTTGGTGGGGTTGAACTCCAGGAGCCAATTGCTGGACCAGGCTTGCAGCCTGTCCAGATCCCTTTGTAGTTCTGCCTGGTCCTGGTCCGATTGAATTCTTCTCATCAACTTCACATCATCTGCAAACAGGGACACTTCGGAGTCTATTTCTTCCGCCATGTCGTTCACAAATACCAGAAACAGCACCGGTCCTAGGAATGACCTCTGTGGAACCCCACTCATCACCGGCGCCCACTCTGACACCTCGCCACGTACCATGACTCGCTGCTGTCTTCCTGACATGTATTTCCTGATCCATTGTAGTGCCTTCCCTGTTACCCCTTCCTGGTCCTCCAGCTTCTGCACTAATCTCTTGTTTGGAACTGTGTCAAACGCCTTCTTACAATCCAAGAATATGCAATCTACCCACCCCTCTCTCTCTTGTCTTACTGCTGTCACCCTGTTGTAGAACTCCAGTAGGTTTGTGACACAGGATTTCCCGTCCCTGAAACCGTGTTGGCCGTCGTTGATAAGCTCATTCCTTTCTAGGTGCTCCACCACTCTTCTCCTGATAATCTTCTCCATGACCTTGCATACTATACATGTCAGTGACACTGGTCTGTAGTTTAGTGCTACGTTCCTGTCTCCTTTTTAAAAAATTGAAACTACATTTACTGTCTTCCATACCTCATGTAGTTGCCCTGTTTCGATAGATGTGTTGAAGATTGTTGTTAGGGGTACACATAGCTCCTCTGCTCCCTCTCTCAGGACCCATGGAGAGATGTTATCCGGCCTCATGGCCTTTGAAGTATCTAGCTCGCTTAGCAGCCTCTTCACTTCCTCCTCATTTGTGTGTATTGTGTTCAGCACCTGATGGAGTACCCTACCTCTATGCCTTTCTGGAGGCCCTTCTATCTCCTCTGTGAACACCTCTTTGAATCTCATGTTGAGCTCCTCACACACTTCGCGGTCATTTCTTGTGACCTTCCCTCCTTCCTTCCTCAGCCTGATCACCTGGTCCTTGACTGTTGTTCTCCTCCTGATGTGGCTGTACAACAGCTTTGGGTCAGATTTGGCTTTCGCTGCTGTGTGTGTGTGAGTGTGTGTGTGAGTGTGTGTGTGTGTGTGTCTTGTGTGTGTGTACTCACCTATATGTAGTTGCAGGAGTCGAGTAATAGCTACTGGCCCCGCCTCGTCACTTGTCGATACTAAGTCACTCTCTATGAGCTTTATCATACCTCGTCTGAAAGCTATATATGGAACTTGCTTCCATTACTTTTCTCTCCAGATTATTCCACTTCCTGACAACTCTCAGGCTAAATAAATACTTCCTAACATCCCTATTACTCATCTGGGTTTTCAGCTTTCAATTGTGGGCCCTTGTTCCTGTATCCCATCTCTGAAACATTCGAGCCCTGTCCACCTTGTCAATTCCTCTCAGTATTTTATACATCGTTATCATGTCCCCCCTGCCCCTCCTATCCTCTAGTGTCATCATGTTGAGTTCCCTTAGCCTCTCCTCATAAGACACCTCTCAGTTCCGGGACTAATCTTGTTGTAAATTTTTGCACTTTCTCCAAATGTGTGTGTGTGTGTGTGTGAGTTTAAATTTAAATTTACACAACACAGACCAGTGCTTTAATAGAGCCCACTTGTCGGTTCAGAGAACCGACAAGTTGATAAATTAGACATGTGCAACACTTGGGTATCTTTAATGAGGAAACGGTTTGCCACACAGTAGCTTCTTTGTATGGACTGATGAAGCCACTGTGTTGCGAAACGTTTCCTCATTAAAGATACCCAAGTGTTGCACATGTGTCTAATTGATCAAGTTTGCAACACCACAGATGGCTGGCTCAGTAGTTTTCCTGGATCACTGTAGGACATCGTTGTGCCAGATGCACAGAACTGTGTCAGTCAAGATATAAAGTAAATCTCTAATGGTTTCGGAACTAATCTAGTAAATAATAGTTCCATCCGAGTCAATAAAAGAAAAAAAGTGTACAGTGACAACAGAAAGTGGTGCCGAGGGGAATCTATAGTGGTAACAACGCCGTGTGTATATTAATATATAGTGCGTAACACATAGAGTTCATAGTGAATAATATAGTGATACCATAGTGTATAGCATAAGGATAACATAGTAGTGTGGTGGTAAATACGAGAGAAGTGATAACCCTAGTTGGAAAGCCCATTTATTAACAACTACCAGCAGTCACCAATATACTACCACCCAAGTCAATTCGTCTTTTAGCAAATGTCCTACACCTGTTAGCTTACTATAGTGTAAAAACACAGTGATACCATAGTGTACAATTTGTGGAAATATAAAAAAGTGAAGGGAAGTGACGGGCCTAATAACCTTAAATCTCCCTTGTTGTGAAGAGTTGTCACTGGTCGCCACTATACTTAACACCCAAATCAAATTCACTTATAGTACACCTTTTCCATCAGTTGGCCTACCACACTAAATACTAGTGATAACATAGTGTTATATACTAGTGATATATACTAGTGATATATACTAGTGATATATACTACTGATATATACTAGTGATATATACTAGTAATACATACTAGTGATATATACTAATGATACATACTAGTGATACATACTAGTGATACATACTAGTGATATATACTAGTGATATATACTAGCGATATATACTAGTGATATATACTAGTGATATATACTAGTGATATATACTAGTGATATATACTAGTAATATATACTAGTGATATATACTAGTAATACATGCTAGTGATATATACTAGTGATACATACTAGTAATATATACTAGTGATATATACTAGTGATATATACTAGAGAAACATACTAGTGATACATACTAGTGATACATACTAGTGATACATACTAGTGATATATACTAGTGTTGTATTCTAGTGATGCATACTAGTGATATATACTAGTGATATATACTAGTGATGCATACTAGTGATATGTACTAGTGATATATACTAGTGATGCATACTAGTGATATGTACTAGTGATATGTACTAGTGATATATACTAGTGATGCATACTAGTGATATTTACTAGTGATATGTACTAGTGATATATGCTAATGATATTTACTCAAATCACCCAGGTTATTAAAGCGCTGCCAGCAGTCACCAGTTCAATCAACTCACAAGTCAAATACTTGTCTAGTAACCTTTTTACATCAAGCTAGGCAACCTAGGAGACCTGTCAAGTGTACCAGAAGTCAAGTTGATGTTCGTGACATTGAAACTATAAATAATTTATAAATCATTATATATCCAACACTGAAAATAATAATTATTATTTTTTTTTTAACACATCGGCCGATTCCCACCAAGGCAGGGTGGCCCGAAAACGAAAAACTTTCCTCATCATTCACTCCATCACTGTCTTGCCAGAGGGGTGCTTTACACTACAGTTATAAACGTGCAACATTAACACCCCTCCTTCAGAGTGCAGACACTGTATTTCCCATCTCCAGGACTCAAGTCCGGCCTGCCGGTTTCCCTGAATCCCTTCATAAATGTTACTTTGCTCACACTCCAACAGCACGTCAAGTATTAAAATCCTTTGTCTCCATTCACTCCTATCAAATACGCTCACGCATGCTTACTGGAAGTCCAAGCCCTTTGCACACAAAACCTCCTTTACCCTCTCCCTCCAACTTTTCCTAGGCCGACCCCTACCCCGCCTTCCCTCCACTACAGATTTATACACTCTCGAAGTCATTCTGTTTCGTTCCATTCTCTCTACATGTCCAAACCACCTCAACAACCCCTCCTCAGCCCTCTGGATAATAGTTTTGGTAATCCCGCACCTCCTCCTAATTTCCAAGCTACGAATTCTCTGCATTATATTCGCACCACACATTGCCCTCAGACATGACATCTCCACTGCCTCCAGCCTTCCCCTCGTTGCAACATTCATCACCCATACTTCACACCCATATAAGAGTGTTGGTATAACTATATTCTCATACATTACCCTCTTTACTTCCATAAACAAAGTTCTTTGTCTCCACAGACTCCGAAGTGCACCACTCACCCTTTTCCCCTCATCAATTCTATGATTCACCTCATACTTCATAGACCCATCTGCTGACACGTCCTCTCCTAAATATCTGAATACATTCACCTCCTCCATACTCTCTCCCTCCAATCTGATATCCAATCTTTGGTAACCTAATCTTTTTGTTATCCTCATCCTCAATTTTCTTCTTATACATACTCTACCAAATTCATCCACCAAACTCTGCAACTTCTCTTCAGAATCTACCAAAAGCACAGTGTCATCAGCAAAAAGCAACTGTGACAACTCCCACTTTGTATTTGATTCTTTATCTTTTAACCCCACACCTCTTGCCAAGACTCTCGCATTCACTTCTCTTACAACCCCATCTATAAATATATTGAACAACCACGGTGACATCACACATCCTTGTCTAAGGCCTACTTTTACTGGGAAATAATCTCCCTCTCTCGTACACACTCTAACCTGAGCCTCACTATCCTCATAAAAACTCTTCACTGCTTTCAGTAACCTACCTCCTATTCCATACACCTGCAACATCTGCCACATTGCTCCCCTATCCACCCTGTCAAACGCCTTTTCAAAATCCATAAATGCCACAAAAACCTCTTTACCCTTATCCAAATACTGTTCACCTATATGGTTCACTATAAACACTTGGTTTACACACCCCCTACCTTTCCTAAAGCCTCCTTGTTCATCTGCTATCCTACTCTCCGTCTTGCTCTTAATTCTTTCAATAATAACTCTACCATACACTTTACCAGGTATACTCAACAGACTTATTCCCCTATAATTTTTGCACTCTCTTTTGTCCCCTTTGCCTTTATACAAAGGAACTATGCATGCTCTCTGCCAATTCCTAGGTGCATATTTCATATATACTAAAAGACAGAAATAGTAACAAAAATAATATTTTTAGATAAGCTGACAGTTTTATATGACAATTGGAATTGAAGATAGAAAAGAGAGTGGGTCAATTGGAGCTGTCACCCATGATGCTGTCTTGTAAGACAGTGCCTGTAAAGATCTTTAAATGCAAGACAGTGCACCAGATGGAGATAGTGGTGCTTGTATTGGAGAAACAGGTACAGATTTAGACATACAAGATCCAGAAATACAAAACAGCACTACTGCTGTTGATGGAAAAAAAAGGGGATGATGATCTAAGGGATAGTGTTGATACATTACCAGAAATAACTGGTGGCCGAACTGATGCTGGTACAGGTGTCGCAGATAGTGGGGAGTCAGGAAAAACTGAACTAGCATGGAACCCATCCCCCCCAAATCCTAGCAAACATAAATCAAATCTGTGCAGATTCTGTCTTAGGAATCTATAGTCATAGAATATCTGAAAAAAAAAAATCTTTTTGGAAACTATTTCACCTTGAAATGTGTAATTTATCAGTCCATGATAGACAGTGTAACAACACATACTGTCAGGAACACCATTTAAAAGGGACCAGAAGGTACAGATCACAACACTTTGGGAAACAAACCATGGGAGTTACAACCACACCAGAGAAAGAAATTCTGATTGTGCCAGGATGAAAAAAAAAAAAAACTGGCGGGAAATGACACCACCTCGGATCACAGCCAGTGGCCCCCCACTTCAGAACAACACACTAGTGCCAGCATCACAGCCAGTGGCCCTCCACTCCAGAACAACACATTAGTGCCAGCAAATAAACCCCCCTACATGCAACCACTTTGACAACATTTGTATTTATAAATATACAGGGTCTAAAGCCATCAACCAACAACAAAATAGCTTTCATCAGTGGACTTCTCACAGAGACCCACACAAAATATCACTTAACAACGAAATATGGATCTCAGGGTAAAATTTATTCAGATGGGACAGAAAGAAGAGGCAACAAGGAGGGGTTGGTCTATATGTCACAGAGTCGCTCATTTGCTCACAAATACTAAACACCACAAATGATGTAGTTGAAATTTTGGCAGTAAAGACTGAAAACCAAAACCTTGTCATTGTGGTTGTATGCAAGACACCAGATGAAGCTTCCTAAAAATCTGAGGAACAGGTTTCGAAAATTGACTACTGTCAGGAAAGTCTTCCAACTCCAGCCCTAAATATCTGATTAATGGGAGATTTCATCTCATGACACCTAAAATGGAGGAATGTGGCAAATAATGTTTTAGCAGAGATAACCCCAGCATGCAGCTCAGATGAAAATTCACTATGATCTATTGAATCTCTACAACAAATTCAACTTAAGGCAGAAAATAATGAAGCCAACATGACTAGAAAATACACTTGACCTTATTTTCACTGGTAATGATAATCTGGTATGAAATATAACAGTATCAAAGACAATATCACAACTTAATCGAAGTATAGACGAGTATGCGCAGGGCTCCTGACCAGCAAAATGAGATCAGTCACAAGGGAGCCTTCACCATATTCAACTTCAATAACAGAAACATCCAGTGGGATCAAATTAATCGTGTCCTAAATGAAACATGGTAGGAAGATATCCTAAACAACACGGATCCGAACTTTTGCCTAGAAAGAATTTACTCTGTGGCACTTGAGATGCTCCTCTACAGGCGAAGGTGAAGAATCACAGAGATGCCTAGAGAACTGGGGGTTGGAGGGGAATTAAACTATCAGTAATACGGAAGGAGCCACTGGCCAGAGGAAATAGAAAATATCTAACTTAAGCTTAAGGGATCATACAGGAACCAAGAAACGCAGGAAGAACTTAAAGCAATAAATGAAATTGAGAGAAACCCAAAATATTTCTTTTCTTATGCCAAATCTAGGGCAAAAACCACACTGAATATTGGGCCCTTGCTTAAACGAGATGGAACTTACACAGATGACAGTAAAGGAATGAATGAGATACTGAAGTCCCAATATGACTGTGTTTAGTGAGCTTAGATAGTGGACTATGGGTCCACTATCTAAACGATTTTTTTATGATCGAGACTCAAAATTTGGTTAATTCAAAAATTTCTGATAGAATTCTAACACCAAAGGACTTTGAAAGAGCAATAAGTGACATGCCCATGTATTCTGCCCCAGACCCAGCGTCGTGGAACTGTGTTCATCAAGAACTACAAGAAACCCCTTTCACATGCCTTAAATATTCTATGAAATGGGAGCATAGACACAGAAGTTATCCCACAGTCACTAAAAACAACGGACATAGCCCCACTCCACAACGGACATAGCCCCACTCCACAACGGACATAGCCCCACTCCACAACGGACATAGCCCCACTCCACAAAAATGGCAGTAAAGCAATTGCAAAGAATTACAGACTGATAGCACTAACGTCCCACATCCTAAAAATGGTTGAAAAGAAAGATCGCCAACCACCTGGACACTCAACAACTGCACAACTCAAAGCAGCATGGGTTTCGAGCAGGTTGCTCCTGCCTCTCGCAACTACCGGACCACTATGACGTGCTCTTGGATGCACGAGGACAAAATGCAGATGTAGTATACACAGATTTTGCGAAAGCCTTCGACAAGTGCTACCACGGTGCAATAGCGCACAAAATGCGTGATAAAAGAACAGCAGGACAGGTCTGTATATGGACCTATAACTTCCTAACAAATAGAAGACAAAGCGTAATAGTAAACAAAGTAAAGTCTGAAGCGGCTACAGTGAAAAGTTCTGTTCCACAAGGTACAATACTCGCTCCCATCATGTTACCATCTTCAAATGTGACATAGAAAGATATATAGGCCACAGTTCCGTGTCCTTTGCTAATGATACTAGAATTTTGTATGGCAGTGTCATCCACTGCAAATCTCCAAGCAGACATTAACCAGGTCTTTAAATGGCTCTCAAAAAACAATGTGAAGTTAATTGAGGACAAATTTCAATTACTCCACTATGGAAAACTCGAGGAAATAAAAACTGGATCGGTGTAAAACAAATTTCATACACACAATGGAGCGAAAAACTAATGTGAATGATCTGGGAGTGATAATGTCAGAGAATCTCACTTTCAAAGATCACAACAATGTCTCTACCACTTCTGAAAGGATGGATAATGAGAACCTTCAAAACTAGGAATGCTAAGCTAATGATGATTGTTTTCAAATCTCTTTTTCTCTCTAGGCTGGAGTACTGCTGTACGCTAACGGCCCCATTCAAGGCAAGCGATATTGGAGACCTGGAGAAAATACTGAAAACTTTCACCGCACGTATAAGTAAAATAAAATACCTCAATTACTGTGAACGGTTGAAGTTCCTTGACCTGTACTCCTTGGAACGCAAGCGTGAGAGATACATCATAATACGCACTTGGAAAATTCAAGAGGGACTAGTCCCAAATCTGCTTAATTAAGGAAATCACTCCCTATGAAACCAAAAGACTCGGCAGACGATGTAACATCCCCCCCCCAATGAAAAGCAGGACTGCCATGATTACAGTAAGAGACAACACAATAAGTGTCAGGGCCCCAAGATGGTTCAGCAGCTTCCCAGCATACAAAAAGTGGATTACTAATAGACCCCTGGCAGTCTTTAATGAAATGGACAGGCACCTGAGGTCAGTACCTAAACAGCTGGGCTGTGGTTCGTACATAGGTTTGTGTGCGGCCAGCAGTAATAGCCTGGTTGGTCAGGTCTGGTGATGGACCAGGCCGAGGGAGTGTTGATCCCGGGAACATCCTCCTGGTATACTCCAGGTATGGTAAAAATTTGAAGTCGATGAGAGAAGGCATTCTTTATTAATTAATCTGACTCCAACGAATGCAACGTCAATAATATTTTGAAGGCAATCAGAAGAAGCATTCGTCAGTTATTGAAGAACAATTTACAATCATTATTTATTAAATAAAACTGACAAAGTGGGACTTATGTCACCCAATGGCAGTATGAGCCTTGTACTGGAGACACCTCACCAGTGGTGAAAATTTAAAAGCCGGTCAGATGAGTCATTCTCCAGTTATGGGACTGATTCCAACAATTCTCACTATTTTACTACATAAACAAAATTGTCTGCAAGCAGAAGAAACTTAATGGGTACTATTCTGGCCATAAAATACATCAACCATTAAATATTAAAGCCATTCAGAAGTGGTACACGTGATTTAGAGGGAATAATAATTTCACACTATTTTACACATAAAATCGTCAAATCTTTACCTACACAATTGAATTTTACTCTCCATCTTCGTTGACGCTTTTGGAAACTTTTGTGAAGGGTTGAAGCTTAGCCACTGGGGCATTTGAAAGTAACCCCAGCCACTCCAAGATGTTGAGGATGGCTTCAGTAACTTTGATCATAGGACACGTGAACATGCCAATTGTTGCTAGAATTTGGTCATCGTTACCGTACAAAAGTGTTGAGAATTTGAGAACGATTGAATGAGGCGTTCTCGAGATAAGAGCAAAATAATTTCGAGTAGGAGGAAGAGAAACATTCAAGGGACCTCTTCAAGGTGCCTTCTCTGGGATAACTAATTTCACCTCTATCTACGTATTTAAGTTTCACTTCGTATTTATAAAAAAAAACATTTTGATCAAAGAAACAAGGTCAGGTCAGGACTTGGGTCAGACAGATTAAATTAAAAATTATTGTTCTTTTAAACAAAATGATACAATTATATGCATACTATATAAAATTAACTGGTTAGTAAGGCAGTTAATCGTAGTTTATTACTGCACTTACCTAATGGTAATTGCAGAAATAATATTGGCTATGTTTTTTATTAGCAAAGTGTAGCTAATATTACCAAGCATTGATTCTGTTTTATTGTCCACCGTGTTTATCTGTGTTTATCCTTGTTTATCCGTGTTTATCCGTTTGTCTCTCCCGTGACGCCAGTCAGTCACCCACTCACTCAATGACTGATACCTCCAGCCACACTTGACTGACACTTCCAGTGAAACATGACTGACACTTCCAGAGAAACATGACTGACACTTCCAGTGAAAAATGACTGACACCTCCAGTGAAACATGACTGACACCTCCAGTGAAACATGACTGACACCTCCAGTGAAACATGACTGACACCTCCAGTGAAACATGACTGACACTTATAGTGAAACATGACTGACACTTCCAGTGAAACATGACTGACACTTCAAGCGACACTTGACTAATACTTCCAGTGAAACATGACTAACATATAAAGTGACATTTGACTGACACGTTTAGTAACACATGACTGACACCTTTACAAACACATGACTGATACCTTTAGAAACGCATGATTGATACCTTTAGAAACGCATGACTGACACCTTTACATACACATGACTGACACCTTAAGTAACACATGACTGACACCTTTAGTAACACATGACTGACACCTTTAATTAACACATGACTGACACCTTTAGTAACACATGACTGACACCTTTATTAACACATGACTGACACCTTTACAAACACATGACTGACACCTTTAATAACAAATGACTGACACCTTTAGTAACACATGACTGACACATTTACAAACACATGACTGACTCCTTTCTTAAGTAGATGTGACTTGGACCTGATTTGCTTAGGCCAGTAGGTGACTTGGACTTGCCTATCACGGGCCAGTAGGCCAGCTGCAGTGCTTATGTTCTTATGAACCTGCACTCTTGACAGAGCGAGAGGAAATATGACTGCGTATACAAGTGGAAGACTGGTATAAATAATGGAGACATAAACAGAGTTTTGAAAATAAATAACCAAGTAGTAACTCTAAATAATGGATTGGGTTAGATAAATTCAGATTTTGAAAGGATATGGGAAAGTACTGGTTTAGAAATAGAATTGCAGAGTAGAGTGATCGAAGAGGCACGTAGTAACCTACCTACCATTTTATCACTATAATCTACCTTGTAGATTATAGTGTAGATTATTGTAGAGGTCTGAACTTTGCTCAGACCTCACAACACAATTATCCTCAAAGATTTGTTAAGTTATACCATGAATTAAGGAAAGCTCCTGGACCTCACCTTACGAAACAAACAAAGCAAATAACACATGACTGATACCTTTAGTAACGCATGACTGATACCTTTAATAACACATGACTGATATCTTTAGTAACACATGACTGATACCTTTAGTAACACATGACTAACACCTTTACAAACACATGACTGACACCTTGAGTAACACATGACTGACACCTTGAGTAACACATGACTGACACCTTTAGTAACACATGACTAACACTTTTAGTAACACATGACTGAGACCCTCAGCAACACATGACTGACACCCTCAGTAACACATGACTGACTCCTTTACAAACACATGGCTGACACCTTTAGTAACACATGACTGATACCTTTAGTAACACATGACTGATACCTTTAGTAACACATGACTGACACCCTCAGTAATACATGACTGACTCCTTTAGTAACACATGAATGACACCTTTAGTAACACATGACTGACACCTTTAGTAACACATGACTGACACCTTTAGTAACACATGACTGACATCTTTAGTAACACATGACTGACACCTTTAGTGACACATGACTGACACTTTCAGTGACACATGACTGACACATTCAGTAACACATGACTGACACCTTCAATAACACATGACTGACACCTTCAGTAACACATGACTGACACCTTCAGTAACACATGACTGACACCTTCAGTAACACATGACTGACACCTTCAGTATCACATGACTGACACCTTCAGTAACACATGACTGACACCTTCAGTAACACATGACTGATACCTTCAGTAACACATGACTGACACCTTCAGTAACACATGACTGACACCTTCAGTAACACATGACTGACACCTTCAGTAACACATGACTGACACCTTCAGTAACACATGACTAACACTTTTGGTTACACGTTACTAGCACTTCTAGTGTCACATTTCTAACACAGTCACATATGACTGATATTTACAGTGACATGAGACTGACACTTCAAGTCACTTATTACTGACAATTTCAAGGACACATGACTGACATTTTCAGTGACACATGAATGGGACTTATATTGATACATGACAATCACTTCTAGTGACACTGGAGTGGCATGCAAGTGACACTTGACACTTCCAGTGACACTTGGCACTTAAAGTGACACTATTACAACCTCAGGTTCTCAAGGCCTGTTATCCTGAGTGTCAAGGGAGCTTGTAGCAAAGTAAACACAGTAGAAAAACTTTGAATTGTATTTACCTTGACCAAGTATATATATATATATATATATATATATATATATATATATATATATATATATATATATATATATATATATAATGCAAAAAGATCACAGTAAACAGGTGATATCAAAATATGCAAAACAACCACTATGAAAAAATAGAAGAATTCCAAGCGATTTCGTGACTACTCACATTTTGCATATATATATATATATATATATATATATATATATATATATATATATATATATATATATATATATACAACTATGTACACTATATACAGCAGAATAAGTATTAGTGCATGCCACGGTAGTAAAGGCAAAACAGCAGGCAAGAGACAAAAGACAACCGTGCAGAAACCAGCACAGAGTGGAAATGACAATGGTAAACATGTGAGTGGTATCCACGTCACCTTTACAAGTGCCAGATCCACATTATGATTGGCTGAACCTAGGTGCTGATCTGATGATGGCACCCCGATCATTAAGCCCTTAGCAACATGGTTCACTGGTTGGTGAGGCAGCCTAAATGGGTGCGTTAACATGCTCAGAATAAGGTGACGTACTCTTTGCATGCAACACCCCCACCCCAAGAGGGCTCAGGACTAGGCTTCCACCTCAAATGGGTAGAGTGCCGCCATTGCCTGTTACAATAATGGGACCGCCTTTTCCCTCAACCATCCCACTCATTAGATAAAGCTAAAATTTTATCGAGACATAAAGTCCGGCTTTAAACTTTATAGTGAGACAGCAGACGGTAGGGCTAACGTAGGTCCAAGATACCTGTGATGACATATTACTAACACTTCAGGTGACACATTACTGATACTTCCCATAACACATGACCAACCCTTCCAGTGACACATGACGGGCACTTCGTGTGACACTTAACTAAAACTTCTAGTGATACATGTGTCAGGGTCAGTGTGAGTAATGTCTCACTGGAAGTGTCAGTAATGACCGACATGTTCAGTGACACGTTACTGGCTCTTTCAGTCATATATAACTAACACTGCCATTCACATATAACACAGCCAATGACACATGACTGTTACTTCCTAAGACATTATTGACACTTCCGGTGATGCATGGCTGTGACTTTCTGAGAAATGACTGATTCCTCCAGGGACACATTGTTGCATGGAGGTTCTTTCGTAGATTGGGTAATGAACAGACGAGATTGGGATGGTTAATTGGTGTATTGAGATTGAATAGATAGGGTGGAATTCTCAGAGCCGTAGGCTTGCGTGTCTGTCCTGCACTGAGTCTGGGTGGTAACTGCCCGCTAGTCGTCCCGGCACTCGGGCATTCAAAAGGGACGGCCTATGATTGGCTAACGAAAGATCACATGGTGATCACGTGAACAGCTATGGTAAAGCCATTAGAAATATAAACCGTACAGCTCGGGCATGCTACGTATGGCGTCTCGACATACAACTATACAAACTAAGGACAACAGGCGTACGACTCTCAGCTGATTCTATACATTGTCAAAGTACACAACAGTTGAACATTATACTTCACATGGATATTATCGTGACAGAACAATCTACATTACTATATGATGCATCATGATGCATCATATAGATGCATCATGATAAAAGAGATAAAAAAAATTGGTTCGATCGAACTTGTCTTCACGTGATCTACGAATTCTGAGGAAATATATTTACAAGAAGGTAGTGATTAACAGACAAGGTAGATCTGGTGCACTCAAATCTATACTGTTAATTCTCAGAACTGGGAGAGAACGTGAACACATAAAACAAAAATTATGAATAATACTAAGTAGATATTATAACTCACAGTTGAACACTTACTACATTATTTATCTAAACAGGTTATTTACATTTAACCCCAACTCTGCTAGGGTGAGATTGATATAGGCTGTATGATTATCATCTCTGGCTGGATCAAACTCTGTTACAATAGGTAACTCACTTTCTGATAGAGGGGGATCTATACTGGTATCTACAAATGATACTTGAGGATGTCTCAACACTTGTCGTGTACGTAGGGAATAACAACATTCAGGTTACTCGGTAATATCGGTTGACATATGGGGCCAAAAGTATTTCAATCTGGCTTGTTTCACAGAACGATCCATACCAGGATGTGCAACACCTGGTATATCGTGAACTAGCTGCAAGGCTACTTTCACTAGTAACTGTGGAATTACTAACTGGTATACTCTTCTACTAAGATTACCTAGCTCGGTAGTGCGATACAGTAATTCTTAGTTCATAAGAAAGTCACTGATGGGTGCTGGTGGCTTCACAGAGAGAATAAGGTCTTTCTGGAGCAGGATTCGAATCACACCAGACCACATGGGATCTGTTCTTTGGGCATTCTTTACATCCTCAGCATTAAATGGAGGATCATCAGTTACTACACTGACGTGACGTGATAAAGCATCAGCAACTACATTGGATTTGCGTAACTGTAAAATTGCGTTCAGCCTTAGTAAGAACTCAGCTAGCACATACAACTTATTTCTTTAACTGAGTTTTCTTTATTTAACTAAGGACTGGGATCACTTTCCTACTGAAGGAATGAACAAGCTCGGTGGAGTGGAAGGACTCTTCCCGGGTGAAATAGATAACACTATCACATAATTACTAGCAAGGGAGAAACGGATCTACTATCACTTACAACATACAATAATTGCTCGACAAACAACGATTTACTTTACAGGGATTTACTGTCAACTAGGATAATATCACTATCTGGAACACAACAACAACAGACACTCTAGTAAGCACTAGCCACAGAAACGTCTTTCTGCAGGTGGCATGTGACAACAAGAGATAGCATAACTCATTTCAAACAGTCTTTCTTCAACAATGCGTCCCATGGAGAGGAACTACCATTTGAATAAGAGCCATCACAGGGATAATACACTATCCTGTGTGCAATTATGACTGGATTCCAGACAGGAGTGACAGTTTGTACTAGTGAAGACCGCTCGGCTACGTTAATACGTAATGCACAAAGCTATCAGGACTGAATTTGAACTTCACATTCCGCAGCACTGTTATAACTCTCTGATACAAGCTGTGAGAACAAACACATTGCTCAAGAGCTAGATACTGTCTTTCACTCGGTAAGGAACTATCAGGAATTTCAGCAGGGGCATTTGGAACATTAGGGTACTGAATGCCGTCATTAGCTACACTACTTTGAGGTAAGTGAGACATACTTGCAAAGAATTTGCACACAAACTAATTCAGGGAAAAATGAGAATGGTAAAATATTCACAGTACACAATTAGTTAAAATGGAAATTAAAAAAAATCATTGAATTAGGTGCAAAAAGGATTAAACATCTAATTTCACTGTAGAAAATGAAGGCAATATGACTACTGTATGGATTAACTGCAAAAGTGAGCTATCTCTACTGTGGAATTCAAACAAAATTACTAGATGAGAAATAATAAATCAATGCAAAGTGGAAATACAATCAATAAATTGTATTTAACTCGAAAATTACTGGAAAAACAAATTTTCTTAAAAGAAAATGACACTAGAATTTAATATGCATTGCTGGCAGAATGAATTAACTAGAATGCTGAAAGACTTCATTGAAATATTTGCACTTGTCAGGATAGACAATGAGTAAAATGGAATAAAGTACACAATACTGTAATTCAAAAAATTTTGTTAGCAGCTGGAAAATAATTTTAAAGTGTAATCGATGTTTGGTATTGTTGAAACAATTTACTGCATCAATTAAAAAGCAATGTTGTACAGAGCACAAGTAGAAAGAACACTTTAACTCTTAGCACAATTAAAGAAAACTAATGAAAATGAATATAATGAATATTACTTTACTTTAAATATGAATATTAAGAGTGAATTTGTTCAAGGAATTATTGATAAGATCAACACAAAGACAATAATACACAAACTAAAATAAAAACTTACAGTTTTGCAGAAGAATATATGACACAACAAGATTCAGTCACTGAATTGTGATAATTTATGCAATAAGATCATGCATGTAAAAATATGTATAAAGAGATAGTTCTTGCTTCAGACAATATATGTTCTATGAACCGGTACTGCAAAAATTTAAAAAAATGAGGCACTGATTGACACAAAAATATATGCTGACTATAGAATTAAAACAGGTGAGATACTGGCACAAAAATTAATGGAACACAATGAATGGCACACAGGAAAATGAAATATGCAACTAGGAACACAGGGCATAACATTGAAATAATATGTAACACTGCACAGAAAGAATAAGCAACAAATTAAATACTGCACTGAGAAACTGGAAAAAAACAATGCTATACTGCACACAAAAAACAATCAAATGGGCATTTTCCTGGACTGCAGGAAGGCCTTCGACACAGTTCCTCACATGAGATTAGTAAAGAAGTTGGAAGAACAAGCATGTATAACAGGAAGGGGACTGGAATGGATCAGGGAATACCTCACAGGGAGGCAACAACGGGTCATGGTGCGTGATGAGGTATCACAGTGGGCGCCTGTGACGAGCGGCGTACCGCAGGGGTCAGTCCTAGGACCAGTGTTATTCTTGGTATATGTAAACGACATGACGGATGGGATAGACTCAGAAGTGTCTCTGTTCGCAGATGTGAAATTAATGAGGAGAATCACATCGGAAGAGGACCAAGCAGGACTTCAAACAGACCTGGACAAGCTTGACATCTGGTCTAGCAACTGGCTTCTCGAATTCAATCCCACCAAATGCAAAGTCATGAAGATCGGAGAAGTAAAAAGAAGACCGCTGACAGAGTACAGGCTAGGTGGACAAGGGCTACAAACCTCGGCAAAGGAGAAAGACCTTGGGGTGAGTATAACGCCAAGTACGTCTCCGGAGGCACACATCAACCAGATAACTGCGGCAGCATATGGGCGACTGGCAAACCTAAGATTAGCGTTCCGTTACCTTAACAAGGAATCGCTCAAGACACTGTACACCGTGTACGTCTGCCCCATACTAGAATATGCAGCACCAGTCTGGAACCCACACCTGGTCAAGCACGTAAAGAAACTAGAGAAAGTGCAAAGGTTTGCGACAAGGCTAGTTCCACAACTCAGGGGTCTGTCCTATGAAGAAAGGTTGAGGGAAATAGGACTAACAACACTGGAGGAAAGAAGGGTCAGAGGAGACATGATAACGACATACAAAATACTGCGGGGAATCGACAAGGTAGACAGGGACAGGATGTTCCAGAGAGGGAACACAGAAACAAGGGGACACAACTGGAAGCTGAAGACTCAGATGAGTCAAAGGGATGTTAGGAAGCATTTCTTCAGCCACAGAGTAGTCAGGAAGTGGAATAGTCTAGAGAAAGATATAGTGGAGGCAGGAACCATACATAGTTTTAAGACGAGGTATGATAAAGCTCATGGAGCAGGGAGAGCAGAGACCCAGTAGTGGACAGCGAAGAGGCGGGGCCAGGAGCTGAGTCTCGACCCCTGCAACCACAATTAGGTTAGTACAATTAGGTGAGTACAAAAGTACTTACTGCAGGTTTAGAAAATTACACAAAAGAATATAGATATAAAATGACATGAAATGCGTTGAATACTGGAAAAGTATTTGAAATGAATTTACAATAAACTTAAAACACAAGTCTTTAAATGTCACTAAGAAAATTCACTGCTTAAATGTCTCACACACACGCAATGTTTTTTTTTTTAATTGAATTGTCTCTAATGATGAATGAACGGCGAATGTAGGTAGAGGGAGAATATTTTCCTGGACGCTGGGTGGTGATGACTGCTGACGATCTTGGAGAAGCACTTACACGACGAAATCACACAGCAAGCTTTTACGTTGGCGCTCTGGGATGAAGGAAGACACTCTCGACTTGCTATGTGAGCCAAAACAATGCTGCTGGTAGTACCCAAGGTAGGGTAGAAAATACCACAAAATATTGGCTGTTAGTGGTGGTGTTAGCGGGAGGCGCTTTGTTTACACTCCAGAGTGAGCGGCGCGCATGGGATGACGTCACGGCTGCTCGACTCGCTGGGACACCCGCGCTGAGATGACGTCACGGCGTTTGGCGATCAGAACACTCACGGCAGTGGGAACGCCCACTAACCCAGGTGGCTTTTTGTACAATAAGCCACAGGAATGGAGAATATCCCTCTGACAAGCGTCCAACTTGTAGCACAGCGCGATTGGAGACAATACTTCAGGGATTGGCTGTGCTGAAGAAACGACTGGCTGACTTGTATGTCTTGCTGGCTTAAGCCTGGCTTAAGCCCTCTAGACTGGTGGAGTGGTATACTTATACTTGCACACAGCAGTGAAGAACTGGATGGATGGCAGAAGACACTGGATGACTGTAGGCTGGCTTAGGCTCTTTCCAACAAACTGGCTTACTTGTTGCCTTAATTGCAAAACCCAGATCAACTCTTCGAAGGTTTACTTGCAATTAGAAGCCAGAAGACTGGAGACACTGCTTCAGAAGAGTCTTGGATAGATGACACATGGCTGATACTCTCGGCGACACATGGCTGACAGTTTCAGCGACACATGGCTGACAATTTCAGCGACACATGGCTGACACTCAGTGACACATGGCTGATATTTTGGTACAAAGTTACATGGTAGGAAATAATAAAATACCTTGTTAAGGGGTATGTATAAAATTATTCAAAAATAAGCCATCCTAAACCCCAATGTTCCATAAATAAGTGAAAAATATTGTCAGCGTTTAAGTGGACGCGAACTGAATGGCAGGTGGACGCGTACGAGAGACTGGGACTAAGAGATATGTGGGCAGTGACTAACAGTGACTGGGAAGATGTGCTGGAGCGAGGTGAAAAAAAAAAACACTGTACTGGTCTGATCAACCAGGTAATCCCCTCTTATGTATGCTGGGAGGCAGTTGAAGAGTCTTTGGCCCCTGACATTTACTAGTGTGTTATTTTGTAATATGTGAACTATAATGAAGGCAGGTTTTGTGTTGAATATATTGTTATTGATAATATATGTTTATTTTTCTAAAGGTAAGTTTATCTGACCTTCCTGGTAATCAAATCTAAAGTATTGATCACCTGTTTTACATTTTGTGAAGTTTATGGAGCATGGAGGTTTAGGGTGGCGTATTTTATTACCACTTTCCTCCAAGTAACTTCGTAACACATGTCAAGTGACACATGACTGGCATGTCCAGCGACACATAACTGAAACTTTCAGTAACACATAACTAACACGTCCATCAGACTGAATTGTCTGATAACACATGGCTGACTTGTCTAATGACACATGTCTGATATGCTCACTAACACATGACTGACTTGTCTGATAACATTACTGATATGTCCAGTGAGAGTAAATCAACAGGGAGCTGCCACCCTTTGGTACTATATTACAGGTTTAAACCTCGAAACGGTTACGCTACTCAACTCTCACACCCACCTGGGGTGCAGTGTGGGAACATAAGCTAATTATCTCTATCATGTTTTATGATACTGAAGTTTACCAGCTTGAGCTGGTAAACTTCAGTTAACTGGTGGGGATGTCGAGAGTAAGGTCTGGGCCGGAGTGGGAGATCTCAACTAGTGTAGCATGGCTCTGTGTCCCTTCCATTTTTAGGTGTGTACTGCTGTCGGAGAGTTGCTGTTCTCACCGTATATTAAGATAGTTTAATATATTAATTGTTCACCATATACTTGTCTTGTGGGCGGTCGTCAAAAGATTACAGAGGGATATACTGTGTCCAGGGACTAGGTAAGCCCCAAAATTATGGAAGCTTACAAGTTATAGTAATAAGGAACTATTTACTTCCTTATATCTGGTTACAATTGTAATGAGTTTTTTTTTCGAAGAAATTAATTCCCTCAGAAAAAAAATACATTGTAGGTTATATGAGTTTTTTTTTATTTACATTACTATTTTAGCAAGGTATGTTTGAATTTAAATGTTTAAGTGGTAACGAGTTATTGTATTTACACTTGGCAAAGTCAAAGTACTTTTCCATACTGGTTAGTAATATGCCACTGTGGATAAAATATTTGAACATTAGTGAGTGAGTTGCCTCCGAATTCATTATTTTGATATCTTTCCAGCCCATAATGCGGCAGGGTGTGACAATACTGCCGCAGGGTGTGACAATACTGCCGCAGGGTGTGACAATACTGCCGCAGGGTGTGACAATACTGCCGCAGGGTGTGACAATACTGCCGCAGGGTGTGACAATACTGCCGCAGGGTGTGACAATACTGCCGCAGGGTGTGACAATACTGCCGCAGGGTGTGACAATACTGCCGCAGGGTGTGACAATACTGCCGCAGGGTGTGACAATACTGCCGCAGGGTGTGACAATACTGCCGCAGGGTGTGACAATACTGCCGCAGGGTGTGACAATACTGCCGCAGGGTGTGACAATAATGCCGCAGGGTGTGACAATACTGCCGCAGGGTGTGACAATACTGCCGCAGGGTGTGACAATACTGCCGCAGGGTGTGACAATAATGCCGCAGGGTGTGACAATAATGCCGCAGGGTGTGACAATAATGCCGCAGGGTGTGACAATAGTCCAACTAGCAGAGTTTACATTTAGATATGTTTAAATCAGCTGTTGGTGCTGATGCATCTTACCAGAGACATTTGTAACCCATCCGGAGCCTGGTGCTAGCCACCTCCATGAGTCTGTTGATTTTTCTTAATTCAACATAGACATGATAGAGAGATGAGTGGTGGATTGACTGGTGTCAATCTCCCTTAGTCTCAGGTCAGTGAAGTTCAATGAAGTTATTTTGGTACTATTGTTCTGAAACTGCCAACTGACAGCCCAAGATTGCTATCTAATCCCTTTGCCAATTCTTCAGTTGTATCGTGCATCTCTTGACCAACGTGAGATGAAATCCACAGGTGTACTCTGACTCTACTATCTACAATCCTTCCATACCTGTATCTGCCTTCTGACGCAAGCATACCACAGTTGACAACATGGAAATAAAAGGAGTTATGGATGATAGGGAATCAATTACATTTAAGGTTTCAACCATAGATAAGTGGACGCATTGCAATGCAAGGAGTATAGCAAATAGTTCAATTTGAAGAGTAAAAACCACATTGTTGATGTGTACTCCAATTTATACATGAGAGCCATCAGTACAACTTCATGCATCATACTTGGCTTTAAGGCAAAGCCTTGGGTGTGAGACCAAGACTCGTACAGCAGAGCAAGTCTATAATGAGACAAGGTGCTGTTCTAAGGAGAGTATGACACTGCTTCTCTGAGAGAGAAACATTGTTCCAATAAAACCTTGCTCTACTACTTGTATCTATGCCATCGTTCCTGTCGGCCGTACGACCTTCAACCAATTCTCTCTTGGTACTTCTGGGTACATCTTTGTATGTGGTAGTTGGTTACTCCTATATGCCGGCGCTCCGATAACTTTGGTGTTTCTGTATCTAGCAATAGGAATACTATTAGGTGAGAAGTAAAAATCAAACTTAATGCTGTAGGAATGCAGTTAAAAGCCTGAGTAAACCATACCACGGGCGGGGCTTGAACCCGTAAAACTCCAGACCGACGCGCTAGCCACTGGAGTTTTACGACTCTCTGACCACGAGTTCAAGCCCCGCCCGTGGTATAGTTTGCTTCCAATTGTGTCATTACGATCTCGTGAGTCATGCCTAAGTAGATATATCACTCATTATGATAACATGAACATAGACAAGTACGTTTATGGAGTAATGTGAACAGAGTGATTTATGTTGTAGTAGCGAGTGTGTGGTAGTGTGGCAGCCACACAGATGATGATCAAATGGAACGTAAAGTATGTAACCAGGCCTATGGTCACTTTCTTGAACACTATGTATTTTATTGTCCACTTATTGAGGAATATATTGAGAGAGAGTATAATAATATGATATGTCAAGATATCTTATTAATGAAAATAAGATACCAGACATATTAAGTAAATTGTTTAAATTTGCATGCAACAGATAAGTCAAATGTTGATCTAAATCCAGATGTACTTTTGTTAACTCTTTTAGGCCAAGGTTCTAGGCCTGTTGTTTGCTTATATACTCTACCGTCCACAGAATGGATATAGGGTGCACAATAAACAAGGTGCTTCAGCAGCGGATTTTGTGGTGATCATTGATGAGAATTTACAATGCACCCAATTACTAAACTGAGTCTTCGGTGTTCAAAGCAGAATTCTGCTCAATCCTTGAAGCTCTCTTCCTGATTTCTGACCATAGATAGTTCTGATTTACCCTCAAGCTCTGCGCAAGGATGTGGAGTTCTGTGTTCTGCATTTGTTTCTGGAATAATGTCTGGCAGATTCTAAAGAGAAACCTACGCTAACAAGCGAACCTTAATAAAGTTTATTCCACTAAGTAATCTTGAAAATAACTTTCATCTGTATATCATAGGAAAGTCGTAGGTATGATGGGTCTTACAAACAAGCAGCAAATTATACGAAGCTTGATCCTCCTCTTCCCTTAAGAATTGTCACCTTAAGAGAATTCTGTGGTACTGAGGATAGTGAGCACACACTCAGAGTGCCCCTCCTCTGTGACTTATGGCCCTGCTGTTCACCAGCGCATATATTAAATAACTGCACTAGCTGTGTTAGTTTCTCTAATATCTAATTTTTGAGGCAGTTAAAGACCTAATTCGGATAATTACGCGCAAAGAGTTAGTTACCCACTACATCCCAATAAAGCCAGTGTGGCTTATTTCCAGCGTGTTATTTTTTTAGGTACTCTCTGAGGAAGTGAACTATAACAGTTGACTCACTCCCAAGTATTTATTTTCTGTTAGGTAACTGTAGTTGGTGTTAGGATTCCATCGTCTATGTACTCCCTCTGAGCAGAGTTGGACTCCACATCCCATCAGGTGTAAGCTGAGTGCGATAACCCACTCAGGTGTAAGCTGAGTGCGATAACCCACTCAGGTGTAAGCTGAGTGCGATAACCCACTCAGGTGTAAGCTGAGTGGGCTAACCCCCTCAGGTGTAAGTTGAGTGCGCTAACCCCCTAAGTTGTAAGTTCAGTGTGCTAACACCCTCAGGTGTACGTTGAGTGCGCTAACACCCTCAGGTGTAAGTTGAGTGCGCTAACCCCCTCAGGTGTAAGTTGAGTGCGCTAACACCTTCAGTTGTAAGTTGAGTGCGCTAACACCCTCAGGTGTAAGTTGAGTGCGCTAACCCTCTTAGTTGTAAGTTGAGTTCGCTAACACCCTCAGGTGTACGTTGAGTGCGCTAACACCCTCAGGTGTAAGTTGAGTGCTCTAACCCCCTCAGGTGCAAATTGAGTGCGCTAACACCCACAGGTATAAGTTGAGTACGCTAACACCCTCAAGTGTAAGTTGAGTGCGCTAACACCCTCGAGTGTAAGTTGAGTGCGCTAACCAATGAGTTACGGTGTATTCTCCCTCTGTTTCACTTAGAGTTCTCAATAAACCTAAAGTATTTTTTTTTTAAATAACAAAGAACTAAATTTTTGATTTATAGAAAAAATATATTTTATCCATTTATCAAAGATTTGTTAATGTTTGTGAATAGTTTCTATTTAGGGGTTGTTGTAGTTCGTGATTTAGTGGGAGATATACTTGGCGTGAGAACATCAAGTTCTGAATGATTTTGTTGCCAAGATCTGTGAATAATAAAGTTCCTTCCCAAAACAGCACACACTAGGGTACCATACTCCAGGTTATCACACTCCAAGGTTGTACACTCCAGGTTATCACACTCCAAGGTTGTACACTCCAGGTTATCACACTCCAAGGTTTTACACTCCAGGTTATCACACTCCAAGGTTGTACACTCCAGGTTATCACACTCCAAGGTTGTACACTCCAGGTTATCACACTCCAAGGTTGTACACTCCAGGTTATCACACTCCAAGGTTGTACACTCCAGGTTATCACACTCCAAGGTTGTACACTCCAGGTTATCACACTCCAAGGTTGTACACTCCAGGTTATCACACTCCAAGGTTGTACACTCCAGGTTATCACACTCCAAGGTTGTACACTCCAGGTTATCACACTCCAAGGTTGTACACTTTATGATGGCACACAGCATTGTAGCACAGCAAAGGATAGCACACAACAGTGTATCTACATACAATTACGTGTTAGCAGTGACAATCTTCGATCCCCCGTAGTAAATCCTCCCGTCTATTCCTTTCTGCATTTCCTCCGCACTTTTCCTATGATTCCTATTGCCTTATACTACAATGTCTTCCCAATGTTTATTCATTCTACTACTTATTTCACATCAGATTCTTCCTGCTCCTCCATCACTTACCCGTACCTATTTCTCTTTTCCTCACCCCTTCCTGCCGTCTGATCCTCACCCAGTGCCCCTATTCTCTTTCTCATTCTCATATCCGACATAGACAAAGACATAGCATATCACTGTATCATATTTAGCATGCTATAATTTGTATGAGAGTGACATCCCTTGCAGATACAACAAGCTGATACATACCAGGTGTTCCATTGGGACACAGACAACAATATGAGGTTCAGTGAGAATAATTTTCTTTTGCTCTGTTATGGAAAAAATAAGAAATAAAGAGTAAAATGAGGTATACTGGAAAACAAAGTCATTTCACTCATTTAAACTAAATATTAATGTGAGGGACTTAGGAGTCACAGTGTCGGAAGATCTCACTTTAAATGATCACGACAGTGTCACTGTCACAGTGATCACGACAGTGTCACTGTCACAGTGATCACGACAGTGTCGCTGTCACAGTGATCACGACAGTGTCACTGTCACAGTGATCACGACAGTGTCACTGTCACAGTGATCACGACAGTGTCGCTGTCACAGTGATCACGAGTGTCACTGTCACAGTGATCACGACAGTGTTGCTGTCACAGTGATCACGACAGTGTCACTGTCACAGTGATCACGACAGTGTCACTGTCACAGTGATCAAGACAGTATCAATGTCACAGTTACAAGAAAACAATATAAGGCTGGATAACTAGAACCTTCAAAACACGATATACCAGGCCAGTGATGATACTCTTAACGTCACTTGTTCTCGCTGAGCAGGAATACTGTTGTACTGTAACATCATCTGTTTAGGAAGACAAAATTGCAGGTTTGGAGAGTGAACAGAGAATCTTCAGTCAAGTTCTTAAATTTTTGGAAAAGCTTCAAGTCCTTCCATCAAACGTAAGCGTGAGAGATACATTATAATTTACTCCTGGAAAATTCTAGTGGCTTTTTTTTAATTTTTCACATGAAAATAACCATTTAATAAACCAAGAAATGATTTGAAATGATAGATCTTCGTATATCCACTTGGGGATTTAACACTCTTTTTAAAGTGTAACTTTCAGGGTAATGGGAACAGTTAAGGAGCAAAGAGAGAGGAACATTTTGATGAGAGGCGCGTCTCTCACCACTGAACATACGGTACAAAATACCCTTAATGACGTGCAAGGGTGCAGTAAATACATTAAGGGACAACTTCATAAGTATGAAGGGACCAAGACTCTTCAGCACCTTCCCTCCTTATAAAAGACGGACTTCCAACAAACACTTCGTTCTTCAAGCTTCTTAAATCAGTTCCTGATCTTCCAGACTGCGTGTGGCTAGCACCAAAACTCTGGTTGACCAGACCAGCCACAGGAAGGTCTGTGTGGGACCCGGGCCAGAAGGTCAACACTCCCGAAACAGTTTTATGGTAATTTCCGGGTAACAATGGCCTCCATCCCTTACCCCTCCCTGCCCTCCGTCCCTCACTCCTCCATGCCCTCCGGCCCTCACTCCTCCAGGCCCCATCCATTACCCCTCCCTGCCAACCGTCCCTCACCCCTCCAAGTAAAGTTCAGTTGGATTTTAGGTGGCATATTAAATTATTGCAAATGATCAGTTATTAGACATTAAAATATGTTTACTGTGAGAGGCTGAGCAACACTGTATAGCAGCTATGAGTAACACTGTATAGCAGCTATGAGTAACACTGTATAGCAGCTATGAGTAACACTGTATAACAGCTATGAGTAACACTGTATAGCAGCTATGAGTAACACTGTATAGCAGCTATGAGTAACACTGTATATCAGCTATGAGTAACACTGTATAGCAGCTATGAGTAACACTGTATAGCAGCTATGAGTAACACTGTATAGCAGCTATGAGTAACACTGTATAACAGCTATGCGTAACACTGTATAGCAGCTATGAGTAACACTGTATAGCAGCTATGAGTAACACTGTATAGCAGCTATGAGTAACACTATATAGCAGCTATGAGTAACACTGTATAGCAGCTATGAGTAACACTGTATAGCAGCTATGAGTAACACTGTATAGCAGCTATGAGTAACACTGTATAGCAGCTATGAGTAACACTGTATAACAGCTATGAGTAACACTGTATAGTAGCTATGAGTAACACTGTATAGCAGCTATGAGTAACACTGTATAGCAGCTGTGAGTATCACTGTATAGCAGCTATGAGTAACACTGTATAGCAGCTATGAGTAACACTGTATAGCAGCTATGAGTAACACTGTATAGCAGCTATGAGTAACACTGTATAGCAGCTATGAGTAACACTGTATAACAGCTATGAGTAACACTGTATAACAGCTATGAGTAACACTGTATATCAGCTATGAGTAACACTGTATAGCAGCTATGAGTAACACTGTATAGCAGCTATGAGTAACACTGTATAGCAGCTATGAGTAACACTGTATAGGAGCTATGAGTAACACTGTATAGTAGCTATGAGTAACACTGTATAGCAGCTATGGGTAACACTGTATAGCAGCTATGAGTATCACTGTATAGCAGCTATGAGTAACACTGTATAGCAGCTATGAGTAACACTGTATAGCAGCTATGAGTAACACTGTATAGCAGCTATGAGTAACACTGTATAGCAGCTATGAGTAACACTGTATAGCAGCTATGAGTAACACTATAACAGCTATGAGTAACACTGTATAACAGCTATGAGTAACACTGTATAGCAGCTATGAGTAACACTGTATAGCAGCTATGAGTAACACTATAACAGCTATGAGTAACACTGTATAACAGCTATGAGTAACACTGTATAGCAGCTATGAGTAACACTGTATAGCAGCTAGCTTTCCACAGTATGTGAACTAATTTTTATGATTATATTTTAAACAAACACACCCTGGCAGGCTTCTCAGATGATTATGCAATTAATTAGAGTAAAATTTAGCCAAAATGTAGTAAGGGAAGTATTTAGGTGCCCCGTGGCCTGATCGCTAAAGCTCTCGCTTCACACGGCGAGGGTCTGCGTTCGATTCCCAGCCAGGGCAGAAACATTGGGCGTGTTTCTTTACACCGGTTGTCTATGTTCACCCATCAGTAAAATGGGTACCTGGGTGTTAGTCGACTGGTGTGGGTCGCATCCTGGGACAAGGATCTAATTTGCCCGAAATGCTCTGCATAACAAGGGACTTTCTATATAGTAGTATGTCATTGATGTCAGCTAGGACTATATACCTTGTACATGTACTTGTAGTAAATAAAGATATTATTATATTATTATTATTATAAGTATGTTGCTGGTATTTTGATATATTTATTTTATTTAAGTTGCCTCAACATAGTAAAATATTATTTTCATATATATTAGTGGCTACAAATTACGATGGTCATATTAAGGATAATTAGGGAAGCTTTGTTAATTTTCCAAAGTTCATTTGGACATGTAGAGAGAATGGAACAAAACAGAATGACTTCGAGAGTGTATAAATCTGTCGTGGAGGGAAGGCGGGGTAGGGATCGGCCTAGGAAAGGTTGGAGTGAGGGGGTAAAGGAGGTTTTGTGTGAGAGGGGCTTGGACTTCCAGCAAGCATGCGCGAGCGTGTTAGATAGGAGCGAATGGAGACAAATTATTTTTAGGACATGACGTGCTGTTGAAGTGTGAGCAAGGTAACAATTATGAAGGGATTCAAGGAAACCGGCAGGCAGGACTTGAGTCCTGGAGATAAGAAGTTCAATGCCGGCACTCTGAAGGAGGGGTGTTAATGTTGCAATTTTATAACTGTAGTGTTAGCGCGCCTCTGGCAAGACAGTGATGGAGTGAATGATGGTGAAAGCTTTTTTTTTTCGGGTCACCCTGCCTTGGTAGGAGACGGCCGATGTGTTAAAAAAAAAAATTGGAACTTTAGGTAAACTTTGTGAGAGGGTAGATAATCAGCTGATTCTGGGTAAGGGAATGTACGCCAGTGGCCCAGTGGCCCAGGCTCAATTTAGTGAGTGTTGAGTCGCAATGAGGAGACATTAGCGTTGTCACTCTACGTGAGGCCCCAGATTTTCATGTGTAACTTGATCGAATGTCGAACTTTGGTAGACCTTATGGTCTACAAAGGAGTGTGATCACTGAAATATCCTAGACCTTGTAGTGTCATGTTATGTGAAGAGCCCTAATTGGAAATGTGTAACGCCATGGAAACAATGTGAGGAAAAAGATAGCTTTATAAGAGAGAGAGAGAGAGAGAGAGAGAGTGAGAGAGAGAGAGAGGAAGGGAGGGTAGCCTTTGCTAGGGTAACCTTGAACTTTAATAATTCTGAAGTTTGTCAATGATATTACATTTTCCAATATTTATTAGTTATGTGAACCTATTTATAAACATAGCCTTATTATTTAACCAACTATGCTCTATATAATAATGGGGGAAGTAATTAATGGTGACAGCATTCAAGCATGTAGCAGTTCCCATTTAATAATGTACCACCTCCTACCATCCACTGACTATGTACTATGGTGGCATTTAAACATAATATCCATATTTTAATCCTATTAAACCCTCGTTCCTTACGCCTTCTGTCTCTTACTCCTTCCTGCCACCCATCCCTAATCTTCCTTTCTTCCGTCCCACACAAAATGCGTGATAAAGAAAAAACAGGAAAAGTTGGTAGATGGATCTATAATTTCCTAACAAGTAGAACACAAAGAGTAGTAGTCAACAGAGCAAAGTCTGAGGCAGCTAATGTGAAAAGCTCTGTTCCACAAGGCACAGTACTCGCTCCCATTCTGTTCCTCATCCTCATATCGGACATAGACAGGGATATAAGCCACAGTGCCGTGTCTTCCTTTGCAGATGACACCCGGATCTGTATGACAGTGTCCACCGTTGAAGACACTGCAAGACTCCAAGCAGACATAAACCAAATCTTTAAATGGGCTGCAGAAAACAATATGAAGTTCAATGATGAGAAATTTCAATTACTCAGATACGGAAAACGTGAGGAAATTAAAATCTCATCGGAGTACAAAACTAATTCCAACCACACAATAGAACGAAAAACTAATGTCAAAGACCTGGGAGTGATCATGTCAGAGGATTTCACCTTCCAGGACCATAACACCGTGGCAATCGCATCTGCTAGAAAAATGACAGGATGGATAATGAGAACCTTCAAAACCAGGGATGCCAAGCCCATGTTAACACTTTACAGATCGCTTGTTCTATCTAGGCTGGAATATTGCTGCGCACTAACTGCACCTTTCAAGGCAAGTGAAATTGCGGACCTTGAAAATGTGCAGAGAACCTTCACGGCACGCATTACTGCGATAAACCACCTCAATTACTGGGAACGCTTGAAGTCCCTAAACCTGTACTCCCTAGAACGCAGGCGGGAGAGATACATTATTATATACACGTGGAAAATTCTCGAGGGATTAGTTCCTAACTTGCACACGAGAGTCACTCCCTACGAAAGCAAAAGACTCGGCAGGCGATGTAACATCCCCCCAATGAAAAGCAGGGGTGCCACTAGCACGTTGAGAGACAACAGAATAAGTGTCAGGGGCCAAAGACTGTTCAACTGCCTCCCAGCATACATCAGGGGGATTACCAACAACCCCCTGGCTGTCTTCAAGCGGGCACTGGACAGGCACCTAAAGTCGGTACCTGACCAGCCAGGCTGTGGTTCGTACGTTGGACTGCGTGCGGCCAGCAGTAACAGCCTGGTTGATCAGGCTCTGATCCAACATGAGGCCTGGTCACAGACCGGGCCGCGGTTGCGTTGATCCCCGGAACTCTCTCCAGGTAAACTCCAGGTCACCCTTCCTTGCGCTCCGTTCCTCACCTTTCCTGTGCTCCCTCTCTCACCCTTCCTTGCCCCCCGTTCCTCACCCCTCCCTGCAACATTTCTTTCCCCGGAGATGGACACGATGTCTATAATACAATTAACCCGGAGACCCTCTTGCCGCTGCTGCAATTAACAACACAAGTAGTGGGGATCACTCTGCTCTCCCCTCTGCTCTGGCTCACTTAACAGTGTGTAAGGGAATTGCTCCAAGAAGGGAGAAGCAGGATACTAGAGGAGGGAGAAGGGAGGAGATGCAACTAGTGTTGTCGTCACGTCTAGCATAGCAGGGAGAGGGGGATGGTAGGGAGACCAAGAACAAGGACCTTTATCTGGTCTAATGAGTGAGAGTAGAATGATGGAGATGATGGGAGGAAGAGAAGTGAGTTGTATAGGAAAGGGAGGGTAGACTGATGAAGAGAAATCAGAGAAAATGGTTGTTTCGGAGATGGACAGTGAAAGAACTCGTCTTGATGTCCAGGGAAGGAGAAATGGAATTTCGGGCAACAGAGGAAGTGTGGGAACATCTTCGGAGTGATTAGGGAAGTTGTTGAAAATATGCAAACATAGATAGAAAGAGAGGTATATGGACAGGGGGAAAGAGGGAGGGAGGGAGAGAGAGTTAGAGAGAGAGACAGAGAGACAGAGAGAGCATGGGAAAGAAAACAACTTTTATCTTCTCTATTCTCTCGTGTCATGGTTCAAGATGTATTTGGAGTAAAATTATGAGGTTGTCCAGGAAATATTCTCCGAGTCCACTGTCCTACCTTCTCCATCTACAATGAATATAGCTTTTTGGTTGGAGCTTCTCCTTCATGTCAGGTGTCGGGGGCAACAGCAGTGCATTACCAGCTGGAGGCGGATGAGCTTCGTCCGTCCAGGGACTGGGGAGCGCTATGACCTGCTCTCTGAGATGGGAAGGCGAGGCGGTTATGTTGGCGTCGCTCTCAGCATCTTCGGGTGAAGATGGGATTCATTACGCTATATTGCAACAACTCATTCTTGCCTCGCTTACCATTTCATTAGATATTTCTTATCAAACTTGAACGCGTTGGCAGCATTCTTATATTTTGATCATGCCAAAGTCTGGCGTGGATATCAGTGAGGTTACTATCAACCGAATAATCTCTTTGACGAGTTTTACAAACTTGTGTATGAGATGAATGTTCCTTAACGTTAGAATTTTTTTTTTATCTCCTTATTGCTGTTTTGGCTTCTATATGTTTCCTTGTTTAAGATGACTGGCAATATTTATGAGGCTTGGTTTTCAAAAGCAAATGTCGTCCTACCTACAAGAATGAAAACAGCGAAACACGTAGCAGAACAAACCTTTAATGGAATAACTTATCTCTCTGACGGGAGATTTTTTCAAGTCATAGTTTAAGTAGATAAAGATCTCGTTAGAACTGAACGTTATAAAGACTTGTTCTGCCAAGACTGTTGTACCAGATGTCTTCTTACACTACCATGAGGTTCTCTATTACCTCCATCTTCAATCTTTGGGACTCTTGGGGAAACTATTCTAGTTCTCCAATGGACTGTAATGAGCAGATAGTTAAGGTTTTATTAGTGCTACTCCCTGAAAATTTCCCATTAGAATGGAGTCTCACAGAAGAGCGTTTTAAGCACGTCAAAATTCGTCGTGGTCATGGATGGTGTGGTATGTTTGTCGCTGATGAAAAAAAAAGTTTCCTTTTATGTGAATGAAAAGCAGTCCACTCCCGAGGTGGCCTATCCCCCTGCAGGTTATGGTCAGCAATATCCCTGAGTGGGTCTCCTTTGAGAGATACCGTGTTTTTGTTAAGACACTAGCCGTACATATTAGGTGTTTTCATATTCTGGGACCTGTTTCTCTAGGCTCGTACCATGTGAGCTATGAACACAGATGATGTTTCTGAGAATAGTAGTCTTCCATTAGGCCTTGACATGAGCTTCCCATTTGAAGTAGTTTAAAATAATTGTGGGTATTTGCAAATATATATATATATATATATATATATATATATATATATATATATATATATATATATATATATATATATATATATATATATATATATATATATCTTTCTTTCTTTCAACACGTCGGCCGTTTCCCACCGAGGCAGGGTGGCAGACAAAGCTAACAGCTACCCTGATTTCACATCTACAGATGATCTAAAATCTGCAATCAAGTTAACATCCACCAGGACGCTGACACACATTCTCAAAGCAGCTATCCATCAAGCTGCTAGCAAATTCGCTGACCTCTTGATGAAAGATCACGAGGATCCACCATGCCCAGCCCTTTTAGGGCAGGGTAGGTGCCAAAGCTGGAGCTTGCTACCATCTGCAGCTCGCAAGCTTGCCCTTCCTGTCACCCTCCCTGAGGCGGGGAAGATAGCAGCCCAGAGAGGCCTAGCTTCTTCCTACGGGGAATGTGGCTAGGCCTGGGGACAGTTGGTCCCAACGATGAGGGGGTACTTGTACCTCCTCCCATGGGAGGCATAGGTCTCAGATACTCCCAAGACAGGGAGCCGGAGCCGGGTCGCCATCTGGAATAGACCCGGGCTGGGAGAATTCCCGGCGAATCAACACCTCCTCCTCCTCCTCTTGATGAAAGTCAACGATACTCTTGCAAACAACGGATCCTGGCACAACCTACTGCTATTTGCCAATGCCTGTTTGGCTGTCCCACCAAGGAGGGACAAGGCACTAGCAACATATGTTATTAGGGCAATAAATGCATTCCCTAGAGATGACAACCTCGTCCGTCTCCCCTCCAGGGCGTCAAATACCCACCAGGCAAATGTCAACAACAGGACACCTGACGCCTCAAAAATCAGGGCCCAAATTAGCAGAAAAATAGAAGAGGGTAATACTATTGGATCACTGAGGCTTATAACCAGTGAGGATACCATCGCTCCTAAAGACTTCATTACAGCACAAGCCCTGAAGGACAAACATCCACCCAGAGCTCCCAGTACCAACATTGACCTCCCTGACATTACAGCAGGTGAAGAACATTTAACCTTACAGGATGCTGATGTGTATAAAGCTGCTATGTCATTTCCACAGGGCTCAGCAGGAGGTTTCACCAGGTTAAGGCCACAATCACTTAAAGCAAATGCTCATTTCAGCACTTGGTGAGGTTTCAGAGAGGTTGCTGTCTGAACTCACAAAATTTTCCAATGGGTGCCTGGCTGGCAGTGTCCCAGAGGCCATTAGACCCCTTTTCTTTGGTGCCTCACTATGTGCCCTCCGGAAAAAGGATGGAGGAATCAGGCCCATTGCAGTGGGCAACACCCTTCGGCGCCTAGTTGCCAAGGCTGCAGTACGAAGGGTGAGTCAAGATGCTGCCTCAATGTTGAAACCAACTCAGCTCGGTTTTGGTGTTCAACAAGGCTGTGAAGCAGCTGCCCATGCAACACGAGCATACATCAACAACATGTCCAATGAAAAAGCCTTAATCAAATTGGACTTTGCCAATGCTTTCAACTCAGTCAGAAGGGATGCTGCTCTCCAAGCAGTTTCTAGGCACTTTCCTTCCCTCTATTCCTTCATAGAATCGTGTTATAGTGTGCCTTCTAAACTATTCTTTGGGGACCATGAAATTGACTAGTGTGAGGGTGTGCAACAGGGGGACTCTCTCGCCCCCTTTCTAATCTGTCTGGTCATCAAGGAAGTCACAGAAGCGCTCTCCAGTGAGCTCAATATCTGGTTCATGGATGATGGTACCCTAGCTGGCACCACAGAATCTCTCCTAGAGGACATCAAGAAAATTAGACATGGGAGAGAGCCTTGGCCTATCGTTAAAACCAACCAAATGTGAAATAGTTTCTACCAATCGATAGATGATCCAGAACATTAGTGCTGTTTTACCAGGGGCACAAGCCATTGATCCAGCCAACAACACTCTCCTTGGAGCTCCTCTTGGGCCCAATGCCATCGATCTGGTCCTAGAAAAAAATCTCAGACCTCAGGACGATGGAAGGCAGGATGAAAGACATCGATACACATGATGCCTTCTACCTATTCACCAGGTGCCTCTCAATCCCAAAACTTACCTACTTCCTGAGATGCTCCCCAGCCTTCAGCAGTCCGAAACTCAAGGAATATGACTCCTCAAGACCATGCTAAAGAGTGTATTGAATCTTTCCCTCGAAGATGGGCAGTGGTTGCAAGCCTCACTTCCAGTCAGGCTTGGGGGCTGGGAGTATAAAAATCCTCCCAGATTACCCTACCAGCTTTCCTATCCTCTTATATAGCATCAAATGAGTTAATAAAACAAATTTTTCCGGACAACCTCAGTATTCAGCAGGAATACAGGACCCTAGCTACGCCAGTGCCATCACTGAATGGGAGACTCTTGCTCCTCCAGCACCAAAATCTAGTGCAGAACAGGCCTACAAACAGTCAAGTTGGGATGGCCCCATCACTGAAAAGATACTTGCCAACATCCTTAAGGCTGTAACATCAGTCAGGGAGACTGCCCGTTTCCTAGCTGTGAGTGCACATCACTCTGGGGACTTAATCCAAACAGTTACCATTTCGGCAATGGGAACACGCCTCGACCCTAAGACCCTCCGTATTGCAGTGGCTCTGCGCCTTGCTGCCACTATTCACACGGAATATACGTGTATTTGCGGCGATGCGCAAGCCGACCAATATGGTCTACATGGTCTAAACTGTTCCAAAACCAAGGGTTGGCATGCAAGACACAATGAAGTCAATGACATCATAAAGAGAACCCTTGCTACAGCTGGATGCCCAGCCGAGAGAGAGCCCCGATCACTAGCAGCCAACAATACCCACAACCCAGCAAACCAAACCAACGGAATCACCATCTATCCTTGGAAGAACGGCAAGCTCTTAGCATGGTACTATACCTGTGTGTCGACACTGGCTGACACCTACATCCATCACAGTGTCGGGCGACAGGGAGGAGCTGCTGACCACAGAGAGGAGTACAAGATCGTCAAGTACAGGGACATAAGCCAACAGTATAAATTTGTCCCAGTGGGATCAGAGACCTTGGGAGCGTGGGGAAAAAAATGCAACACGTTTCCTTAAAGAACTGGGTTCCAGACTCATCGACACCACCAGGGACCCAAGGGCAGCCACTTTCAAGTTCCAGCGCCTCAGCATGGCCATCAAGAGGGGAAACTCATACTGCATATTGGTCTCGCGTCACGCTTCGGAGGAGCTGGAGGAGATTCATAATCTTTGATATATTGTACCAACGAATTCATGTTCATGTTTGTGTTTTTTGTCAATGTATTGTCTATTAATAAAGCACCTATATAATATATATATAGGGGGTGGTAGAAGAAAATATTCAAACAGCTCCGGGGAGAACCTCGAGTTTTCCCTGAGGTACGTTTATTGTCTTCTCTGAGGATGAGGGTCCCCAGTAAAGTTCTAGAGGTGGTACCTATAATATATATATATATATATATATATATATATATATATATATATATATATATATATATATATATATATATAATATATATATATATATATATGCAAAGCAACCACTGTGAAAATAATAATGAACTTCGAAGTTCTTTCGTGATTTCTCACATTTTCGAGGAACTACAAAAATAAAAGATTAACAGAAGGCATACAAGGGTGAGATTACACTTCACGGTCAACATACAACACTTTAACCTTTTATGATGATGCTGGTAAGGCGGTTAAAGACCTGTCAGACAGCTTATATTCCACCCAAACTTCTCAAACAAATCGCAATTCTTCCCAAATTTTATTAATTATGAATGAGTCTAATGTGTATAATCCTAATCCAATATTCATATTAATTTCAAAACTATTTTTTATGAAGCTTGATTCTAATATATTTCTCTCCACCATGGACCTACTTGATTCAACTTTCTCGGCCTATTGAAAATCAATTGGATGGTTGAAATCTCTCACATGAATAAACAGAGCAATAGACTCTTGTCCAATTCTAATGATATGTTTATGTTGTTTTAATCTTAATTCAACCTTTTTCCAGTTTGACCGTAGTAAACGTTATCATATTTTTTCAAGGAATCTTGTAGACACAGCCGTCAGCATTTTGGGGGGAATTTTTAATCAAAAGCTGTGGTCATTATTTGAAAAAAATACATTAACAAAGATACAATGGGAAGGAGATCAACATGCATGACGTTATTGAGCCTACATCTCAAATCCTTCATCCACCTCCCTTGCGGTGAGACGCGTGCCCAGAATGCTGCAGGCATTAATCTCTGGATCGCAACACTGAGACTCTGGGAAAAGGAAGCTGGTCGCATTAAGGTCCTTGGTTTCCGTGATGAGTTTGCCATTCAACTCTTTAAGAAATTTGTGGTCACACTTGCCGCATGATCCGTCGGTCCTATTGAAATGAAGTTATAGCTTGGTACCAGCCCACTGTATTCCTAATCTGGGTTTTCCTGAAACTGGTAGCACCACCCCTTCAACTTCAGAGTATTGTAAGTAGGTGTCAGCCAACGTAGACGCACAGGAGCACCCCAATGCAATCTGTTTACCATCCTTCCAAGGTTGTGTAGTGACTCCATCTGGGCACTGCTGACTGCCGTCAAATCTTAGTTCATGAGGTTCCTGTTCTGCTGGGCAACGAGCTATGGTGAGACGTCGCTTGATGATGTTACTGTGTGGTTATACCTGTCCTAAGCTGTCTGGGAATTAGCGTGGGGTGTTACCGAGCACCTGGCTGCAATGTTTTAGAATCTCAGGTTAAAGTGTTGAAGAAGGAGGTTCTACCTCTTCAGGAGGAAAAAAGGAGGCTGAAGCTTCGCCTAGATGGGTTTGGGAGTGAATGTGAGATGGTTGGTGGTGGTAAGGAGGAAATGGTTACCAACAGTGAGAGTGGCAGCCGCTTTAAGTGGCAAGTGGTTCACAATTCAGGTAGAAGGAAGATAAGGAAGGTTAATAGAGAAGATATGAAGGTAGGAAATCGATTCTCTGTTCTCCAGGACGAGTGTACTTCAATGGTTAGTGAGGTTAAAGGTACCATTGACTCCCCTACTAATCAAGGTAAGAATATTTTGATTGTGGGAGACTCTCAGGTAAGATATATGGACTGTGTTTTTTGTAACAGAGATAGGAAGGTCAGACAGAGGGTCAGAATGACTTTTGCGAAATTATTTTATACACAAATTTTTGCTTGTCTTATTCAGCAAGAAGAGTGTTGTTATATATATATATATATATATATATATATATATATATATATATATATATATATATATATATATATATATATATAGCTAATGTAGTTCCGATATTCAAATCAGGGATAAGTCAATTCCATCAAATTAACGTCCAATAAGCCTCACATCTATAGTAGGCAAATTATTAGAATCAATTATAGCTGATATTATTAGAAGTCACCTTGAAGAGCATAATTTGATTAATGAATCTCAGCATGGGTTCACGAGAGGTCGTTTCTGCATGACAAATTTACTGACATTTTTCAATAAAACATATTTATATATATATATATATATATATATATATATATATATATATATTTATAGTATGGGGTCCACCTCTGGTGTAAATTGTGGGTCCCATAGCCTCGGAGAAGTGGATAAAAGGCTTCAAGGAAGAATATTTGGATTTCTTCCTGTATATATATATATATATATGTAGTGGTATATATATATATATATATATATATATATATATATATATATATATATATATATATATATATATATATTATTATATATATCCAGCCCTATAGAGATGAACTCCATCCCTTGCATACATATCACATTTGCCATAGAATTTGTCTCAGTTGTCAATGAATGGGATTGCAAGTTCCTTGCATTACCTATCTAGCCACCAATTTATACCAATTGCCCTAGACATTCATTCATTGCCCACTCCCTTTCTAGGCAAGATACTACATATGATGGGGATCCCTCCCTTAGACCTGACTACTTCTATGGCTGACCTGTACTTATCCAGTAGCTCCTGTCTCTTGCCCTTCCCAATGTCATTTCCACCAGCACTAAGACAGATAATGGGATTGTTCCCATTACCTGACTATGTCACCAACACCAGCTCCTGGGAGGCACACCACTCCGCCCACCACCCACACGCCCACCACTCAGATCACCACCTTCACGCCCACTTCTCCCACCAGGGAGCCTAGCCTGCCAGATGTCAAAGACGTTCCTGTAGATACCCCCAGCACTGCCATCAGTTCTCCCACTGCCAATGTCCGGAGCACCAGCAGCGACACCTGCAGCGCCACCAACTGCGCAAACACCACCACCAGCAGCACCTCCAGCAGTAGCGGTTGTGTTGGCGGATCGTGGGTGGAGCCTGGGGTGTTCTTAGCCCCAGCTCCCTTCCCACCACAGCCCTGGCCAGTGCTTGCTGCTGCCGACAAGGGCTCCCCTGGGGCGGGACCCACACGGGAGGAGACTTTACTTGACGGGGAGCCTATCGCCTGCTTCAACGTGGGTGGGGAGAAGCGTTTGTGCCTGCCACAGATCCTGAACACGGTGTTGCGAGAGTTCTCCTTGGGAATTCTATGGTTAACCTCATCCTTCATAAACCCATCTGCTGACACGTCAACTCCCAAATATCTGAAAATATTCACTTCTTCCATAATCCCTCTCTCCAATGTGATATCATATTTCTCTTTATTTACATCGTTTGATACCCTCATCACCTTACTCTTATCCTCGGTTAGGCCTCATTTAGATTATGCTGCACAGTTCTGGTTACCGTATTACAGAATGGATATATATGCTCTGGAAAACGTACAGAGGAGAATGACAAAGTTGATCCCATGTATCAGAAATATTCCGTATGAGGATAGACTGAGGGCCCTGAATCTGCACTCTCTAGAAAGGCGTAGAATTAGGGGGAATATAATTGAGGTGCATAAATGGAAAACAGGAATAAATAAAGGGGATGTAAATAGTGTGTTGAAAATATCCAGCCAAGACAGGACTCGCAGCAATGGTTTCAAGTTGGAAAAGTTCAGATTCAGGAAGGATATAGGAAAGCACTGGTTTGGTAATAGAGTTGTGGATGAGTGGAACAAACTCCCGAGTACCGTCATAGAAGCTAAGATGTCGTGTAGTTTTAAAAATAGGTTAGATAAATACATGAGTGGGTGTGGGTGGGTGTGAGTTAGACCTGACTAGCTTGTGCTACTAGGTCTTATGCCATGCTCCTTCCTTAAGTGGAAGTGACCTGACTACCTGGAGTTTACCTGGAGAGGGTTAACTAAAGGTAGTCAGGTCTAAGCCGGGGAGTGATGGATCTGCCTCGCATGGGTCATTAGGCCTGCTGCAGTGTTCCTTCTTTCTTATGTTCTTATGACCAGAGGGTCCAGGCGAGTGCCCAAGGTGGAATTAGGAATGGGAAAAATGAAATCTGAATGTGGTACCTTCACCGCTAGGAGACGAGCTTTGTCCTTTCCTCAGGTCTTGCTGAGCGATGTTTAGAGATTTTCTCTGAGATTGGTCGGTCCCAATGGGATTGCTAGTGTTCTCTGAAAGGATCTGGTCTGCTTGAAAAGTCTGCAAGGCTGTCCAGCAGCTGCGCATATGTCAAGAGATAAAGATATATGGAGAAAGAGAGGAGGTGGTATAGGAGGTGGTACAGAGGTAATAGAAGTGATATAAGAGTTGGTACAGAGGAGATGGTAGAGGTGTAGAGATATGCCGAGAGACAGGGTGAGGTGGGATAGTGGAGGTGACTTAAAATACGGAGTAGTTAAGCGAGGGAAATGTATAATATGAATTAGTTGAAGAGGATAAGTTTTTGTTCGGTGTAAAATGTGAAAAATGTGGATGATACTCAGATACACACGCCATCGCAATTAATTTAATCTTTCCCCAGTAATATAGATAAAAATACTGGTGACTGAAAAAAAGTAAAGGAAAATTCTATCTCAGATGATTCGTTGAGATTTAAGTAACATCTTTTTTTTATTCCATAGAATACATCGTGGGAAGTTAAGAAATTTATTTTTTGTCCAGTTCAAGAAGAGACCTCTGTGAACTTAGGAGATTTTTTGAGTTGTAGAGAAAGTTCGTGGATATTATGTTGGGATGGGTTTAGCGATGAGAGATTAGAAGGAAGTGTAATGAAGTTAGGTGAGGAAAAGTAATGTGATGGTGCGGAAATATTTTCTTGTACAACTGTGAAACGAACAATAATGTGTTAGTGTTATGGATTCAGTGTTTAATTAGTTCTCCCATTTATATCATAAGAATCAATATATTGATCATAATAAAGTAGACCTCAACTTTGTCACAAAAATAATGTTTTAATTTCAATTGTAGACTTAGCAAATAAATATCTCCTAAACGGTTTAAAAAGAATCGCATATAAATTTACATATGCAGGTTTCAAAATCGTTTTAAAAGTGAGCAAATTAGTGGTTACAAATCCCATTGAAATACTATTTCTTTCCGTACTTCTAAAACATACTGACGTTAAACGTTTGAAACCAATCAGAGGAAGCATTCTCCAGATATCCAACACTAATTTTTCATGAACTATATTAGTATATCTGGATATTTATACGTACAAAGATTAAACTTACTTTATATATTCAGCTTCGTTAAGTGAATCAATGATAATGGTTTGAAGCTATACAGAATAATCCTTATTTACTGAATAGAAATGAATAATACATTTTATTTAATAAAACTGGAAAATTTAAACTTATGCAACTGGATAATAAAGTGAATTACAGCAACACTAAACTTTGCAAGATGATCAGAAAGTCGTCTCCCGTTATTGCATCGTTTCTAGTTATTCCAAGCTTTTTGATGGTTGATATTGGTAAATTTGTACCAACAGAAACGAAATTTATTTGGTATTATCAAGTTCGTATGATGTATTGACCACTAAATATTAAAACTGTTGGAAACCGGAAGACTCAGATTCTATGCCAAAGCGTATAACAATGTTTATAAACCCAAAGGGTAGTCACATCTCTCATTAAATCAGTTATTTGGAAAATGGATATTTATTTTTCAAATAAGCATTAATCTTCCAAATAAATGTCTTATTTCATCACTGTCCCAATTAATATGCACACTACTTTACTAATGGACAGTCCCAGCTTACAAAGATAGCAAAATTATCGTCATACAAGGATGAGTATATACTCATGGAAAAAACCGAGTTAAGACCATTAACATATATCAAGAATAAGGCAGGACTAACGACATAGACTTGCAGTATGCCTTTGACTCCACAAATTCGAGAGAAGCTGTTATCTTCAGTCACTACTGAACTGGTTGCTCTTAATTCGATTTAGACTAGAGCATTACACACGTGATTGATGTTTTCGAGTTCAGTTTAGTTCACCCCTTTTTATCTCAATCATAAGAACATAAGAATGGAGGAACACTGCAGAAGGCCTACTGGCCCATACAAGGCAGGTCCATCAATCTTCGTCCTTACTCTCATGAAGGCTTCTCCGAATCCACTTGTATCTTCCTTCAGAAGGCTTATCGCTACCCTTGCTTCCACAAGTTCCACATTTGAATGTGTCCGATGATAACGCTGTTCCATAGCAGATTACATTGTTTACACTTTGTTGACACTGAGAATCCACTAAGCACCTTCTTATAAGATACATGTCAGGTTCAAACTGTTCAATATTATTTCTTGGAATTACAATCACTTAGAATGGTGTAGATGAATGGTTCAAAGAACCGACAAGTTGTTAAATTAGACACCTTTGCAACACTTGGGTATCTTTATTGAGGAAACGTTTCGCCACACAGTGGCTTCATCAGTCCAATACAAAGTAGAAAGGAGAGGAGGAGTTTGAGGTAATCAGTCCCTCGGCTTGGAGTCGATGTGTTCAGTCCATCAATCTTGAAGCAAGTACAGCATTGGGCAAATAGAAGTTGCTTATATACTGTAGACAGGTGAGACGAAGGAGGAGGAGGCGTAGGTCTTTGTCCTAAGGTTGGACAAGTGTTGAAGAATCCGTTTGTATCAAGATCTCAAGATGTTGCTGTGTCAGACTGATTACCTCAAACTCCTCCTCTCCTTTCTACTTTGTATTGGACTGATGAAGCCACTGTGTGGCGAAACGTTTCCTCAATAAAGATACCCAAGTGTTGCATATGTGTCTAATTTAACAACTTAGAATGGTGTATAACTCCTGAGTACCTGGGTACATGACTTTTGATTACCTAAGTATATGACCTGTGATTACCCGTGTGTATAACCTGCAATTGCTTATCTGTATGACCTGTGATTACTGTGTGTATGAGTCAACAAGGCTGCGATGAAGATGTGGTCGTTCGGGCAGCCAACAACAACAGTCTGGTTGTCCAAATAAAAAAAAAGTTGTGGCACGAGGACTGGCCGCGAGAGCAGGAAGCAGGAAAACTCTTTATACTGGTTAAAGGTAAATCATAGATAAAAAACTGTATGTATAACTCGTGATCATTTGTGGTTATCTGTGTATGACCTGTGAACGTCTGGGTGTATGACTTGATTTCGGATGTGTATGACTTGTAGTAATTTCTGCGTGTCTCATGTGATTACCTGTGTGCTCTACCCGTGATTACTTCTGGGTATGACTCGTCATTACCTGTGTGCTCTACCCGTGATTACCTGTGTGCTCTACCCGTGATTACTTCTGGGTATGAGTCGTTATTACCTGTGTGCTCTACCCGTGATTACTTCTGGGTATGACTCGTCATTACCTGTGTGCTCTACCCGTGATTACCTGTGTGCTCTACCCGTGATTACTTCTGGGTATGAGTCGTTATTACCTGTGTGCTCTACCCGTGATTACCTGTGTGCTCTACCCGTGATTACCTGTGTGTTCTACCCGTGATTACTTCTGGGTATGACTCGTCATTACCTGTGTGCTCTACCCGTGATTACCTGTGTGTTCTACCCTTGATTACTTCTGGGTATGACTCGTCATTACCTGTGTGCTCTACCCGTGATTACTTCTGGTTATGACTCGTCATTACCTGTGTGCTCTACCCGTGATTACCTGTGTGCTCTACCCGTGATTACCTGTGTGCTCTACCCGTGATTACCTGTGTGTTCTACCCGTGATTACTTCTGGGTATGACTCGTCATTTCCTGTGTGTGTAACACTCGTGATAATTTGTGTATGATTAGTGGGCACTTAGGTGTATCACTTGGCCAATGCATACTAATATGACCAGAATTTGCATAGTGCAGTGGCTGGTCCGTCAAGTGACCGAGATCACTAAATTCCTGTAACAAAATAAGAGAAACAGTCTCTTTGTTGTGTCCGCTGGGAGGCTGGCAGGCTGGCAGGCTGGCAGGCTGGCAGGCAGGGAGGAGGCTGGGAGGGAGGGAGGGAGGCTGGGAGGGAGGGAGGGAGGGAGGCTGGGAGGGAGCAGGATGATAATATAACCTTTGATGCTTTTACTCTGTCTTAATGAATTACATTTAGTGTTATTCCTGCAAGAATATAACATAAATTGTCTATTTGTTTTGTATTTAGGGGACAGAGGTTAGATAATTTTGCCTTTGATAGGTTCACTGTGTATTAAGAGACTATTGCATTTTATGTAATTCATTGTTTGGTAACAGAAAATTCGAAGATAAACTGTGTAAGATTTCCCTGAAAATTTTATATGTATTGTCCATTTTCTAAGATTATTATTCTTGATATATTATTTTTCTACAGACTGAATCTCGTTATGAGTCTTTGTTCTAAAATTAAAATAAGTCTTAACGAAATATATATACATCCTGACAAATTAATTCGTCTTTTTTTTCAACGACTAATTATCCACTGGAACTATTTTTAATCAGTAGTTAAAAATACAAACGGAACTGTGTTCTTGCAAATTCGACAAATCAACAATGCAACAGGCGAGGCGATTAACATGCAAATATTATTCTGGGATTAAATTCGCGTTGCGTCTACGTTATATGTCTTGGGTTTATATGACTGTGTAGGTGGAAGCGATTATTTATACATAGCCGTTATCACTTGTGTGTTTTTCCAGTCTATGATGAAGCTTTCACGTTAGTTCAGTCTGTTGTACATCTGTGTTTGTGTCTGTCTAGCCTATGCTCTCCTCTATGTTTGTGTTTGTCCACCCTATTTTGTAGCTCTTCTCTGTGTTTGTTAAGCTATTTTATAGCTCTCTATCGTGAATGCATGTTTGTCTAGCTTATGTTATAGCTGTCTGTACCTGTGTTTGTTTATCATATATCGTAGCTCTCCTCTGTAGTTCTGAGTTCAACTTGTGTTGTAGCTCTGCACTGTGAGTATCTCAGTGAGGTTACATGGCACTGTGAGTATCTCAGTGAGGTTACATGGCACCGTGAGTATCTCAGTGAGGTTACATGGCACCGTGAGTATCTCAGTGAGGTTACATGGCACCGTGAGTATCTCAGTGAGGTTACATGGCACCGTGAGTACTCAGTGAGGTTACATGGCACCGTGAGTATCTCAGTGAGGTTACATGGCACCGTGAGTATCTCAGTGAGGTTACATGGCACCGTGAGTATCTCAGTGAGGTTACATGGCACCGTGAGTATCTCAGTGAGGTTACATGGCACCGTGAGTATCTCAGTGAGGTTACATGGCACCGTGAGTATCTCAGTGAGGTTACATGGCACCGTGAGTATCTCAGTGAGGTTACATGGCACCGTGAGTATCTCAGTGAGGTTACATGGCACCGTGAGTATCTCAGTGAGGTTACATGGCACCGTGAGTATCTCAGTGAGGTTACATGGCACCGTGAGTATCTCAGTGAGGTTACATGGCACCGTGAGTATCTCAGTGAGGTTACATGGCACCGTGAGTATCTCAGTGAGGTTACATGGCACTGTTTTCCTCACACAGGAGACTCAACCAGTGGAGTCTTATATTTTGCTTCATCTTAAAAGATTTTGATTTCAGTATTTCCACTTCTCCCCGGAATCTTTATTTAGAGAATAAGCTCTTCATCCAGCAGTACGCATTTGTCATGTCGCCTTTCTAGAAAACGCAACTTTAGCTTAATTAGTTGCTTTGCATTATAAAGCGTCCTTAAGCTCTTTAGAATTTTTTTTCACCTCATTCAGTATAATTGACTCAGCATTGTCAGTAAACCGTCAGTTGTTCCAATTACGTTGTTGTTGTTGTTCTGTCAACAATGGCGGGCCAGAATGATCTCTAATAATCGTGGATCAGCTTTTAGCTTTAAAGATATTTGAGACAGTGCCAGAAAGGGTGTAGCGTGTAAGCATATTCCAGGGGCATTTGAAGGTTTCCATGATCAGGCTTCGTAACTCCTTTGATGTGACACTACATGATGGTTTCATATCTTTTCCCAGGTCCACTCGTGTAGCCTGCGAGGCCAACTCCCACTTTTTTTGGTAAGACACAGAGGCAACATTTAGGCATCTTTATTCAACGGTGATGAAATGATTACATCGTCTTCACATCTGTACTGCTCCTGTCTACTTTCTGTACTCGACTGAAGAAGCCTACTGTGTAGGCGAAATGTTTCCGAATAAAGAAGCCCAAATGTTGCCTATGTGTCTTACCAACTTCTCAGTATTGTATACCATTTTGATATTCCCACTTTTCTTAATGTATTCATTACAAATCGTCACTTTAGTGGCTGTGTCAACAATAGCCTTTTCACCAGACTTCGTTAAAGCAGGTGATCCACAAGAGTGATGTTAGCACAGCCCTGTGTCTAAAAAGAGAGGAGCTTACGACGACGTTTCGGTCCGACTTGGACCATTTACAAAGTCACACTAACACACAGAACAAGGGAAGGGGTATATAGGCAGGCAGACAGGGGAGGGCACAAGAGAGTGGGGAAATAATGGAGGTAGTAGTAGAAGTGGTCAGAGATCACAGTCATCCTATTGATTGGTCTTCTGCTAAAACTGTCTACCCTACGTCTAACTTTCACAGTCGCCGTCTGGTTGAATCCTCCCTTATACACAACTTTCCCTGTATGAATCTTAGCCTGGCTTTGTCTCTGTTGATGCTTTCCTCTCCCATTACATTGTTAAATGCTCCCAACTTCAGAACACCCGTGACTTAACCTGATTCCTTACCCTTTCATCTCTTCCCTTCTCCTTTTTATCCTATGGGTTTTCTTTTCTTTTCTTTTGCCTTATTTTGTCCTTTATTTTATTCGCCTTTTCCTCTCTGTGTTCTTGTCCTACCCATGCGGGTCGCCAGCTTCATTGCAGTGCTCCTTTCCTAGACTATGACTGACTCCACTACTACTTCTACTACCACTTCTACTACTACCTCCATTATTACCCCACTCTCTTGTGCCCTTCCCTGTCTGCCTGCCATATATACCCCTATATATGTCCTCTCATTTGTGGGATGTCATGAAAATTACATTTGAAATCTCTGAAAGAGACACGTCTTAACAGAAAGAATTTACTTAAAATTGTTGCCATTTGTCCTGGGGAATCGATAAGAGTGTTAGTCTGTAGACACCCTTGGTTCAATCTGAAATAAATTATGGGGTTCAGGTGTATTTATCAGGTTCAGTATCTATTTTCCTAGGATTGATGTCGTCCATCATCAAGGATTATGTCTGTATAGCCATCGAGGACAAACAAAAATGCAGAGTTCTTGAAATAAAAAAAAAACAGCCCACGCAAAATCTATTCTTGGAATACACCGAACTTGTCTGCCCCAAATTTAGCTAATATATTCAAATATGGAGGCCACTCCCACAAAAAAATGCATCACTAGAAAAACTAGATGAATTTCGGTGGCTGAGTTCGAGGAAGGTATCCTTTATTCCATAATCCCAGTTTCTTATGAATAGTGCAGAGTGCGGCATATGTTGATTTGATGGGAATCAGGAGAGGCATACACAGCTCATCGCATTGAAACTAATATACAAATTTCTTCAACGAGGAGTGTAAATTAGGACACAAACAGTCCAAACCTATTTCAAATCTTTCAAAGAAACCATTGTCCTGAAATAAATAAGGACATTAAGCTTGCAAGCCGCTTAGAAGTTGCGTTATCACGTTATCATCATGGAAGGCTTGAAGCTAATCAGATGCGACACTCAGAAATTGTCGCATGAAAACCAGTATTTCAATTTTTCCAGTTTCATCGACGATAGCTAATTGGTACCTACGTAGACCAATCCAAACTTTTCTCTAAGTAAGACTGACCAGCTTCTACTAAAGAAAATAAATAAGTAAGTTTTATGTAAGCATAGAGAACATAATATACAAGTGTTTAACAATGGTGTTGAGGATACATGTTATAGACGCAGACAAGAACATTATGTTGATTTAACCAAGGACAACTAAATATAGTTAAACAGTGTGACTTATTTCTGATCTGAAGAGATATTCTCCATTTTTCCCTGAAACCAATTAGATTAATACAAGTGGCACATGATAACATCCACCTTCAGTCACATGATAACATACACCATCAGGCACATGATAACATACACCATCAGGCACATGATAACATACACCATCAGTCACATGATAACATATATCATCAGGCACATGATAACATCCACCTTCAGTCACATGATAACATACACCATCAGGCACATGATAACATACACCATCAGGCACATGATAACATACACCTTCAGCCACATGATAACATGCATCATCAGACACATGATAACATACACCTTCAGGCACATGATATACACAATCAGGCACATAACATACACCTTCAGCCACATCATAACATACAATTTCAGCCACATGATAACATACACCATCAGGCACATGATAACATACACCTTCAGCCACATGATAACATACACCTTCAGCCACATGATAACATACAATTTCAGCCACATGATAACATACACCATCAGCCACATGATAACATACACCTTCAGCCACATGATAACATACACCAGTTATCATGATAACATACACCATCAGGTACATGATAACATACACCATCAGGTACATGATAACATACACCATCAGGTACATGATAACATACACCATCAGGTACATGATAACATACACCATCAGGTACATGATAACATACACCATCAGGTACATGATAAAATACACCATCAGGCACATGATCCATCCATTTCATAATATGCATTAGCCATTGATGATTGATAAAGTTCAGAATTGTATATTTTAATTAGAAGAATGCGCTCAATTCTTATGGGTCCTATAGGAGGCCTTCAAATTCCATACAGTCAAGGTAAAGATAAGTGCAGTTCCTTTATTCAAGAACCCATCATCAGAATCAAGGAGAAAATAATTAAATAAGATAAAATATTATTATACTGTTTTGAGGTTAAAAATGGCGAAATGGTCGATCAGAGGAGCGTTTCTTCAGTAACCACATGGAAACAAAAATATGAGAATGATCTATCTAGCACTGAGCATAGGTCACCCTCACATGGACATAGGTTACCCACGCATGGCCATAGGTCACCCACGCATGGACATAGGTCACCCACGCATGGATACATTACACAAGCGTTGAAATGTTGAAACCGAGCTTATAGTCTATGAACTCAGATTAAGTCGTAATAAATGACTGTCAATGAGTAAACAGAATGATGGACGGGAGGCTCGAACCCCGGTCCAGAGACTGACAGCTTTACCCTTTCGGCTATGGGACTTACAATAGGGAAGATTCGGGAACAGTACTTTTGTACGTGTTTCCGTCGTTCATTACGACTTTGCTAATGCTCTTTGACTGTGGGAAAGAGTTCTGTTGGGTAACAGTTGTCGCCTCTGACGAAAACATGTACGGAAGTACTGTTTCCGAATCTTCCCCATTAGAGTTCCGTAGCCTCAGTGGTAGATGGTTGGGCCTGTCAATCTTGAGACCACGGTTCGATCCTCCCGTCCATTCCTCTGTTTATTCATTGACAGACGTTTATAACGACTACATGTGAGTGGCAGGTAACAATATATGTCGTGGGTTCGCCAGGGAGATGTAGGTGAAGTAATACACACGTTGGATGTTCTAGGAGGCATATATTGTAAGAGTCTTGAGGGGAAAAGCCAAGGCCTGCCTCTAGCGTCTGCTGTGCCTAGCGTGGAACTGAGAGGCCTGCGGCCAACCACTCACATGAGCGGGACTCGTGACGTCACACTTAGCTAGGAGACTATCAATAACATAGCTGGGATTATCTAAATATACTACACAAGTATTCAGTAACACTACTGACAGCTTGGCCACATTAAGTATGGCGTCCTGGCATACATCCATACAAATTATAGGCTGAAAGGCATTTCGGCCTGGGGGTGATTCTATACAATGTCAATGTACACAACAGTTGAACATAATAACTATACATAAGGGTGATAACAGATTGTAATGCATTACAAGCATGAAAATCACAATTCATTATAAATCATGGGAATTAGTAGAATCAGTGGTGGGATAGTACAATAAAAGAGATAGAAAAGATTTTATCAATCTGTATTCATATGATCTACAGATTCTTAGGGAAATATATTTACAAAGAAGAGTGGTTTTCAGAAAAGGCAGACTTGGGGCACACAAGGATTTACTGTTAAATCTCAGAAT
>WNWK01011506.1:0-64206 GCA_009830355.1 Cherax destructor
ATCACCTGTGGACAGTGTCACAACTATTATCACCTGTGTACAGTGTCACTACCATTATCACCTGTGTACAGTCATCAACATTATAACCTGTGTACAGTGTCACTACTATTATCACCTGTGTACAGTGTCACTACTATTATCACCTGTGTACAGTGTCACTACCATTATCACCTGTGTACAGTGTCATCAACATTATCACCTGTGTACAGTGTCACTACTATTATCACCTGTGTACAGTGTTACTACCATTATCACCTGTGTACAGTGTCGCTACCATTATCACCTGTGTACAGTGTCACTACCATTATGACCTGTGTACAGTGTCACTACTATTATCACCTGTGTACAGTGTCATTAACATTATCACCTGTGTACAGTGTTACTACCATTATCACCTGTGTACAGTGTTACTACCATTATGACCTGTACAGTGTTACTACCATTATCACCTGTGTAGCAGTGTCATTAACATTATCACCTGTGTACAGTGTTACTACCATTATCACCTGTGTACAGTGTCATTAACATTATCACCTGTGTACAGTGTTACTACCATTATCACCTGTGTACAGTGTCATTAACATTATCACCTGTGTACAGTGTCACTACCATTATCACCTGTGTACAGTGTTACTACCATTATCACCTGTGTACAGTGTCAGAACCTTATCACTTGTATATACAGAAGACCATCAGGAAAGACATTGCTATACAATACTAACAACTTGAAGAATTAGAGACATGTGAAACATCTGATATCTTTATTTGTAGACGTTTCGCCCCGCAGTGGCTTTGTCAATACAATACAAGGACATAATGAGAAGAATTATATATAAAAGATGAAAAAGTCAGTCTGGCGAAACGTCTGCAAAAAAGATACCCAGATATTGCACATGTGTGAATTCTTCAAGATCTGTTAGGATATTTTCGCTATATAATAGTTGTAAAATAGCGGGGTTTTTCTTCATGTCGCTAAAAATATTCATTTACTTAAGGGTAAATATATGGAATGCATCAGAAGCTTTCCTCTCGCCTCACTTCCAGCTGTGAGTTAGGCCATGAAGGTCAAGTCTCACGTTATGTACACAACCTCTCATACCTCAGTTCTCTGAGCATATCCATCACATACTATACTCACCTCTGTGTAGTGAACCGATTTTTTCTTTTTATCATCATATCTTGTGTCAGGATAGTAATGATGGCAGTCAAAAGGAATGTGAGTGATGCTGGAACTAGCAAGAAATAGAGTCATGAAAATCTTAGTGTAAAAAAAACAGAACATTTCAAGCGTGGTGTATGTATCAGTTAGAACTTACATCAGCAGACAAAAGTGCCCAGGAATGAAGACAACAAAAGATCATCACTGTGTTCTAATGTGTCTGGCAATATAGTGGAAGATCATGGTTATTGACTGTTCTGATCTATTATAATAAGAAAAGTTCTAAACCTACTAGGATGATACAGCACTGCAGGGTGGGGGTGTGGCTGCAGCAGGAAATAGCCAGGAGGAGAGGATAACAGAAGTAGACTTAGAAAGTGTTGTGAGGAGTGCTAAAGAAGGTATTATCAGAGTTTGTGTAATACATCGGCTGCTGTCAAAAAGTCAAAGATGGAGTCTGTGTCAAAGGCGGGGCCGTCAGCGAGGAGGGAACACAAAGTAAGGGTGTTAGAGCGGTGATGATGTCAGAGGAAAATTCTGTATGCTCGTTGAAAGACAGGACAGTCCAATAGAATTGGAGTCAGACAATTCTCACATAGTGGAACATGGCGCCTGTCCATGAGATACCCGTGAGTAAGGCGGGTGTGGCCGATGCGAAGATGGGAGAGTGTAGTCTCCCACCTTCAGCATCGATGACAAGAAGACCAGAAACATAAAATTGGTTTGATAGAATATAATTTGTTATGAGTCATATCGGACCAGCGTTGTTGCCAAGGGTTACGAAGGTGGTTAGAAATTACAGCAAAATAGTCTGAGAATGGAATACCTCTGTATGAAACTGGGAGGTCATGTACCACTGACCACACAGCAGAGTCTGCTTGCTCATCGCCCTCAACATCAACATGACCAGGGACCCAACAGAAAATGATTTCTTTGTTTTTGCCAGAAATGCAGAGTAACCAAATTTGTATACAAAGAACTAGGAGATGAGGCGAATTAATTTTTTTAATAGCTTGCAAAGCACTAATGGAGTATTCAACTACTTCAAACATTAAGGTAGGCATAGCCACAATATGGATAACTGCATTGAGAACTACAATTCAGCTGCAAAAATGCTAGCCGAATCTAATAAATAATCTCACACTACGCTGTCCAGAAACATTGATGCAAACCTGACACTCAGAGGATTTTGACCCATAAGTGTACACTGCGATGGCATGAAAATGAGACCGGAAATGGTTAAGAAAGAGAGAGCGAGAAGCAACTGTAGGTATTTGGTCTTTCTCACATGGCAGTGGGGAAGAAGAGACACTAACTGTCGGAACTCCTGTGAGGGAAAAGTTCACTAAATACGAGTGGAAGTATGAAAGAGTGGCGGAGGCAGTATGAATGGTAGTATGATTGTTCTGAGAGGCGGAGGCAGTATGAATGGTAGTATGATTGTTCTGAGAGCGGAGGCAGTATGAATGGTAGTATGATTGTTCTGAGAGCGGAGGCAGTATGAATGGTAGTATGATTGTTCTGAAAGGGTATGTGTGTCATTACCTTTACCCCCTCCCTTCTCCCCCCTGTGGGAGTTGACAAGTGACCTTCACTGACGGTGAATTTCACTTAGTTTCCTACTCATTTGCTGTCCGGCCACTGTGGTGAGCGGGTGTGCTGGCTGGTTGGCGCTATTTATCCATCAAATGCTGAAGTTCTCTTGCCAGCCATTCTCAGAGACACTTATGGAATTCCCACAGCAGACATTTATGGGATTTCATTAAATGGAGCTACACGAGTGTTTGTGAAGTTCTTGACAAGTTGTGCCTACGAGAGGGTTGTTGATGTCTACCAGGAGAAGCTCATGGTCGTTTCAGAGGGTTTGGAGGTGCGATTAAGGGATGTATCGGCAACTTTTACGTGGATACGTATTCGGAATATCCCTTTTGAAGCAGATACCGTGGATATGAGAGATGTTTTTAAGGCATATGGAGTGATCCATGCAGCAAATGTTGGCAGGTGGGCGCAGGGTACCTACGCTGGAATGCCTGAGGGATCTTACAGTTTAAAGATGTCTTTGAGGAGGCCAATCCCCTCGTACATCCTGATGCCAGAATTTAGGACGCAAGTTTACGTGACGTACGTGGGGCAAGTACGGACGTGTCGGCTCTGTGGTCAGCCAGGGCATATAGCAGCAGCATGTGAAAGACGTGGACCACGACCCCAGCAACAACGTGGGGGTGGGGGGCAGGAGCATGGTGCGGATGGCCCTTCAGGTGTGGCCCAGGAGGTGCATGGGTCATCTTCAGGGTACATGGACGGTGCAGATAGAAGCTGGAGTGATGTGGTAGATGAAGCGGAGGTGGTGGTGGTCTCCTTGCCACCTGTGACGCAACCGGTGATGGTGGAAGACAGCAAGGTTGCTGTCGTGCAGGAGGAGGTGGACGATTTGGTGGAGTTGACGGGGCCTATGATGGAGGACCTGAGGATGATGCTTGACAGTCCGCCTTCTGTGGGAGAGGAGTCCATGGTGAAGGACTACCCGGAGGTAACAGCAAGCCCGGGTGAAGTGCTGAGTGAGGATGTGAGTAAGAGTGCTTGTGGTGGCAGTGAGGAATCAGTACGAGTGTGTGTGGTTGAGGCTGTGATTCATAGGGAGGAAAATGATGTGAATGAGGTGTCTGAAGAGGTCATGGAGGTGGCGGGGGAATCCCGCAAGAGATCAAGTGGCTCGGTGGAGGATTACGTGTTGATGCCGGGTCAGAGGACAGGTAAGAAAGTGTTCGTGGATGTGGTCAGGGGAGGGAGGGGGGTCAAGGGTAAGGTCTTGGACAAGGAGGGAGTAGGTCTCAGGGGGTGGGTCAGTGGTCAAAGCAGGAGTGTCGAGAGCGATGAAGCATCGAGGGAAACCACCACTGAAGCCTTCAAGTGTATCAGTATGAATGTGAATGGCCTTAGGGCCGAGGTCAAGAGGATGTGGGTTGAACGGACATTGCGGAGAGAGGGCATTGACGTGTGTTTTCTCCAAGAACATAATTTTAGGTGTGGTGGGGATCTGAAGTTGCGGGGTTTTACTTTGTACACTGGTAGTTCTGAAAATTTCAAGGGTGGGGTGTTGGTAGGTATTAGGAGACCAGCCCTTTTCATCTGAGGTCATGGGAGGAGGTGGGGGCGGGAGGATTGTTAGGGTTGATGGTGAATGGGTGATATCCCGGTTAGCTTCATTGGCGTGTATATGCCCGCGGTTAATGTACGTAGTTTAAAAGCTGAGTTTGTGAGGGATTACTTAGTATATGCATTACGGGGACTCCCTGAGGTAACTGTGTTAGCGGGTGACTGGAACTGCATAATTAGGAAGCGTGATGTTGAACCGAGGGGTGCCGGATGTGTACTAGCGGAGTTGCGAGACTTACTGGGAGCGGTGGGGGTTCAGATGTGTAGATGGTAGGATGTCATGGTGGAACATACGTTCATAAGGAGAGGATATGCAGCACGTTTAGATCGGGTGTATGTGTCCTCGCGTATAAATGTGGAAGAGGTGCGTAACATAGACGTAGGGTTTTCAGATCATAGAGGTGTGGTGGCAGTATTAGGGTTGGTGGGTGCTGTTAAATTTTATTCAGATCTGTGGAGGATGAATGTAAGTTTGTTAAAATGGGAGGGGGATCGTGAGGGTTTTGCGGTTTGGTGGGAGGGTTTATGGGGTGGAGGCAGGGAGATTAGGGATGTGGTGAAGTGGTGGAATACGACAGCGAAGGAGGCAGTGAGAGGTTATTATAGGCATGAAGGTGTGGAGGAGGCGGGATATACATATGGGTTACAGCGATATTTGGAGGGGCAGTTAAGGGACTGTTACGGAGAGGAGGGAGGGGGGGGGTGCCATCAGCATCAGCAGGGGAGATTACGGGATATTCAGAATGATGTTTTTAGGGTGATAAGGGTACGTAGTCCATTAGAAGAGGTGTTATGGGGGGTTAGGCCCTCGAGCACGGTATTACGGAGGTTTCGGAAATGTAGAACAGGCATGACACTGGCGGCGTTGACGGTGGAGGAGGAGATGGGTGGGTATCATCAGGGTCAGGTGTTAGGCACGACAGAGGGCATGTGTGCTTATGCAAAGTTATGGTTTCAGCGTAAATTTGAGGGTAGGGAGAGGGATGAGGTTAGTAGGAGGATTGTTTTGGAGGGAATCCAGGGGAGACTGGGAGAGGAGGATAGGAAGGGGTTAGGTGGGAGGATTACGGTAGACGAGGTATGGCAGGCGGTGCAGGGGTTGAGGTTGGGGAAGGCGCCTGGGGTGGATGGGTTGCCTGTGGACTTCTATGTAGCTCATTGGGACGTATTGAAGGATGTTTTAGTGAAGGTGTTTAATCAGATGGATAGGGGTAAAATGGAGGAAGTGCAGAGAATCGGGGTAGTGGTGTTGGTGCCGAAGGGTAGGGATAGTGATAGGTTGCAGGGGTATAGGGCTATAACATTGTTGTGCTCAGACTATAAGATCTATGCAAAGATACTGGCAAATCGCATGAAAAGGGTGTTGGAAAAGGTATTGGAGGTTGGCCAGTATGGGATACCTGGACGTAGCATTAGGACAGGGCATAGGAGAATTAGGAATTTCGTGGAACATAAGGAAGGGGGCGGAGTCCTAGGATTAGACTGGGCAACCGCATATGATAGTGTGGATAGAAATGTTGGTTGACATTTTATCGAGCAGGGTTTGGGGAGGAAGTTGTGGGGTGGGTTAGATCCTTATATGATGGGGCTTTATCAAGGGTACAAGTTAATGGGAAGTTAGGGGTTCAGGTGAGTTTAGAGAGGGGTTTGCGGCAAGGGTGCCCCCTGTCGCAGATTCTTTTCGGGTGTCTGCAGGACCCCTTTTATAGATTAGTTAGAGAGGGGTATGGGACGGGGACGGGTGTGGGGGTTGTGAGACGAGCATAGTAGGATATGTAGATGACACGACCATATTGATAGGGAGTGGTGAGGGTTAGATAATGTTAATAGGATTATTGAGGTTTTGGTGGGGCTACTAGCATGCATCAACAGGGCGAAATGGAAGTTATTGGAGGTAGGTTCGTGGGTGGGAGGGCCGTTGGGGAGGAGGGGAGGGTGGCTGTGTGTTAATAGTATTAAAATTTGCGGTGTTATTTTCAGTCATTGTAGTGATTTGGCGATGGGATTAAATTCGGAGGAAGTGGTGAGTAAAGCGCTTGGACGGTTAGGGGTTTTAGTCCGGGTGAGGTCACATTGTTGCAGCGTGCAGTGGTGGTTAATGTTTTAATTTATAGTAAATTTTGGTTTGTGGCGGCTGTATATCCTCTCCGGGAGTGTGATATAGGGCGTTTGTTGGAAAGGGTTTATAGATATATTTGGAGTTATGGGAGGCACTGGTTGGCTCGTGAGGTTGTGACAGCTGGGGTGGGGTGGGGGTTTGGGGTTGATTCCGTTGAGGAGTAGGCTTCAAAGTTTATTTGTTGCGAATTTTGGTGGAGGGAGATAGGAGGCAGGAGGGTCGGTAAGGTCATGAGAGAGTACGTAGGTGGTGGAAGGGTAGGGATTTGTTCGTGTGAGGATCTATTGAGGTATCTTTTAGTAGTTAGGAGCCTGGGAGAGTGAAGGTAAGTAGGTTGGATAGAGTGGGAAGGGGGTAGTGCAGGGGAAGGTATTTATCCAATGTATAATTGGAAGTTGGTGTGGTACTGGTTGAAGAGGCTGAGGGTACCACCAAGGGTTCGAGAAACAGGGTATAGGTTTTTATTGGGAATTTTGGCATCTCGGGCACAATTGTGCCAGATGGGAATAATAAGGGAGGGGTTCTGTCTGAAATGTGGTGGTCTCGAGACTGCGTATCATGTAGTTTATTTTTGTGAGGAGCTGGGTGGGGTTAGGGAATGGTTTAGTGGAGTATTGAAAAGGGTAGGGGCAGGGGGGTTGTAGACCCTAAGAGCTTTAAGTATAGATGTGGGGGTTTGTCCTGAGGATGTACGACGGGCGGTAGCATATTTGGTAGTAGAATTCATACATATTTCGTGGAGTATGAGAGAGGCCCCAGGTGACGTCCGCATTAGAGCTTCAGCGGCAGGGTTTTACAGGACTCGGTATCGTAATCAAGTGGTTTATGAAGGGAGATGGTGTAAGGCTTTTCCTCTGGGATATCGGAATCTTACTGTCGCGATTTTATTAGGGAAAGGAGAGGGTGCAGTAGTCGAGTGAGAGGGCTGGTCAGGGTAGCTGGGGGAGGTTCAGAGAGTGTGTGTGGCTGTATCTAAGGGTTTTTTACGGGGTGTCAGGGGATAGGCTGGTGGTTTGGTTTTTGATGCTTCATCGTTCAGGCAGTTTCTCTGTGTTTGTCTGGTGGCGTTTTTTAAAAAAGTCTGTGGGTGGGGGTGGGGGACTCGGTAGAAGATGGGGGAGGTTCGGGGGTGTCAGGGGTATCTCACCTGTTCCTTACCATGGGCGTCAACACGGTTTTGAGGCGCCTCCTGTGTGTGGAGCCAGGGTTTTTTCATGAGTAATGGTAAGACAGGTTAACATGACCTAAAATGTATGTTGGGCGTGTGTGTGAGTGTGGTGTTTGTTTTATTTTTCATGTTACACATTTCACTTGCAAGGCCAGCATTGCCTGGGAGTCTATGTTGTATGACTTGTTAGGGGCCATGGTTCTCATGGTATAGGCTGACCTTGTAGCACCTGGTTAGCAGGTGTGTTTAAGTTGTCATGTATGTTAGATGTTGTGGAAGTGTTATAATGAGATGTACGTTAGGAAGAAGGTTGTCTTAATATTGGTGTGTTGGTGGCCACTCTATTTGACAACGACCATTTCTAGGCTTTTCTGTAATCTCTTTTCTAATAAGTATTTTATGAGTTTTACATCAGAGGGATGGAGGGGGGTTGTCAAGTTTGTGTGAGTGTTATTTACTGATGGGAGTCTATTAACTTTTAGTAATAGCCTCTGGCGGCCGGGGAGGAGGAGTGGCAAAATATGGGTTGTGATCGTATAACATTGTAAAGTTTAGGTGAGATGTTTTGTATGGTACTGTGAGGTAATGGGGGTTTTGTAACTTGCATTTTTATTATGTCAATATTATGTTATAGGTCCTGTGGGCCTTTTATTTATATGTATTGTACATATGGTTAAAAAAAAAAAAAGTTGTGTAGGGGCTGGTAACAGTGCATCGTTTAGGTTTCCAGGGTATGTGTGCGTTTAGGCACTGGGGGTTCTTTAGAAGGGTGGATAATTGGGGTTTTGAGAAATTACTCCCATGTTTGATATGACATGTTTTGTTTGTTGGAAGTTTCCTTTATCTTTTGTCAGGGATATATATGCTCAAATTGTTTTGTGATATACTCTCTTTGTGGAGTGGAGCAATAAAGACCTTTTGTTTGTAAGGTCATGTGTAGTGTTTTAGGTTAGTGTTTTTAGAAGGTTTAGTGTATGACACTTGTCTTTACAATTTTCATGCCAGTTTGGCTGTGTGGCCGAATAGGCCCTTTCAAGTGTTTACATTATTAGGCATTTAATATGTTTTGTGTAATGTTGATGTTTAACCTCTTGTTTTGAGGTAAGGTTTTGGTAAATGTTATTGTACATAACCTGTTTTTAAATAAAATATATAAAAAAAAGTTTCCTACTCTATAAGTATGGTATTCCACTCCAGTTATTTGTTAAATGTGGGGTTTACAATTTAAGACATACGTGAATTCTACTCTTGTTTGGTAGATTTTTAACTGGACTTGACTTTGCTATTACAATGTTAACGTAATTTTCATTTCTTCTCACCAGTTCTTGTAAAAGCCTTAAGCCTATTATATGAGTGTCTGCTTGTCCCGTTTGTACTTTATATTGTTTTTCCCAGCCTTGAGTGTGCAGATTTGGTCACCTGACACTAAGCGAGACGAGAAGAGCTGCATGATCTAAGATCTGAAACTGATAATTCATCGTTTTGAGAAAGCAGTTGTTTCTGTACCTTTGTGCTGGTAAACACAGCTTCAATGTCCTGAGTCCAAGAATCTGGCTGTTTTACCTCCGCGCAGGACAACAATCTCATTAAAATCCTAATACCACCAGGACTGAGCTGCTATTTACAATCAACATTGAGGAACTTGGCATTTTTCCTATACCTTTGTTGCCTATCTCAAGTTGTCTACTACGGCCGGCAACCAACTCCCTTAATTAAGCTGCTAAGTTGAGTATCTTCATTGGGTTCGAAGCTACACTTCACAATAGTCACGATCACTTGTGACCACACAGCGCTATCACTGGCTTCCTGTTCCATTATAGCTATTCCTGTGCGCCATGCCATACCGGAAGTATACCTGGTGAGGGTTCCGGGGGTCAACGCCCCTGCGGCACGGTCTGTGACTAGGCCTCATGGTGGATCAGGGCCTGATCAACTAGGCTGTTACTGTTGGCCAAACGTAACCCGACGTACGAACCACAGCCCGGCTGGTCAGGTACTGACTTTAAGTGCCTGTCCAGTGCCTGCTTGAAGACAGCCTGGGGTCTATTGGTAATCCCCCTTACGTATGCTGGGAGGCAGTTGAACAGTCTTGGGCCCCTGACACTTATTGTGTTGTCCCTCAATGTGCTAGTGGCACCCCTGCTTTTCATTGGGGGGGATGTTACATCGCCTGCCGAGTCTTTTGCTTTCGTAGGGAGTGACTCTGGTGTGCAAGTTTGGTACCAACGTAAATTCAGAAAAACATCATTACGTACATATGAGGTTTGCTTCACTTAATTTATGTATTTATTTTTTTTCTACCATTTGTTTCAGTTAGGAAGAGTTCATATTTAGTTGTTTAATATTTTAGTTTTTGCTTTTATTTAATAAAAATAGTCTTTCCTATTTTGTTATAATTTACTTTTCTTTGTTTTCTTTTCATAAGGAGGAGGGGGCCCTTTCAAATGGTCTTTGGGGGTCTGAAGGGCCCTTTACACCTTCACACCTCCCAAGGGGGAAAAGAAAAGGTAGATGCTAGATGAGAATATAAAGGGGACAAATGAAGAATGAGTGAAGACCAAGATTCTGGTTGTGGGTGACACACAGGTAAGATATATGGACCGTGCTTTCTGTAACAGAGATAGGAACGTTAGAGAGAGAGTGTGCTTCCCAGGAGCTGGTGTTGATGACATAGTCAACAGGTTGAATAATATTATGTCAGGTAATGGGAACAAGCCCATTATCTGTCTTAGTGCTGGTGGAAATGATAGCGGGAAGGGCAGGAGACAGGAGCTGCTGGATAAGTACAGGTCAGCCATAGACGTAATTAGGTCTAAGGGAGGGGTCCCTATCATAAGTAGCATCTTGCTAGAAGGGGAGTGGGCAATGAATGGATGTTTAGGACAATTGGTGTAAATTACTGGCTAGATAGGTACTGCAAGGAATTTGCTATCCCATTCATTGATAACTAGGACAAATTTTATGGCAAACGTGATATGTATGCAAGGGATGGGGTACATATCTCAGGGGCCAGAGTGGTTGCATTTGCCAACTTGATTGAGGGGGCCATTGCTGACTTGTCTAGGACTTTAAACTGATAGGTTATAGAGGTATGGGTGTTTTTGGGAAACAATCAGGCTGCAGTACTAGGGATGAAAACAGTAAATATTACCAGAATACCTCAGGGATATGTTTAATAGACAATATTCAGAATAAAGTTGCTAGTAAAGGCAAAGCAATTGATCAACAAAGAGAGACAGTAGAGGGTAGAGAGTGACTAGCTCCCTTAAGGTTTACTATACTAATGGTAGGAGTCTAAGAAATACGATAGATGAGCTAAGATTACTTGCATGTTCAGGTAATATAAATATTATTGCTATAACGGAGACCTGGCTCAACCTGAAAGATAGAGAAATGTCTTCTGAATGCCACATACAAGGCTATAAAGTATTCGACACTGATAAGGTCAACAGGAAGGGTGGTGGAGTAGCGATGTGTGTCAGATATAATTTAAATTGTTGTGTTAGACAAGATATAAAATTAAAAACATCGGACACAGAATCTGTTTGGCTGCAGTTTCTCGAGGGTCGTGACAAATTAATTCTGGGTATGATTTATTGGCCCCCAAATCTTGAAAGGGAGTACAGTAAGCTGCTATGGGACGATATTTATCAGGCATCTAGATATGAAAATGTTGTATTAATGGGAGATTTTAACTTTAGACAAATTGATTGGAACAATATGACAGGAAATCGAGTCTAGTGACTTTCTTGATACGATTCAGGATTGCTTTTTAAAACAGTTTGTGAGAGAACCAACTAGAGGAAACAACCTGCTTGACTTGGTTCTTGCCAACAAGGAATTACTAATTAATAATCTTGAGGTTAATGATGAGCTTGGGGAAAGCGATCACAAATCACTTAGTTTCAATATATCATGGGATTACGCAAATAACTGCAATCAAGTCTCTGTCCCAGATTTCCGCTTGGCCGATTTCATGCGACTGAGAAATTACCTGGGTGGCCTAAATTGGAACAACCTGACTTTGGGTCAGGTAGGTGGTGTTGGTTGCCAATATGACATTTTTCAGAGCATAGTTCCAGCTGCCCAGACAACTTTTGTTCCTAGTAGGGAATTTAGATCAACCAAAAATGATCCCAAATGGATAAACAATAGATTAAAACTTCTCATTGGTCAAAATAGAGGCATATATAGGCGTATCAAAAGAGGGTATGGGAAGTTAAGAAATCAATATATTCAATTAAAGAGAGAAATAAAAAAGGGAATAAAAAAAGCTAAAAGAGATTATGAGGCTAAAGTGGAAAGGGATTCGAAGACTAACCCAAAAGGTTTCTTTCAGGTATATTCAAGAAAGATTAGGGACAAGATAGGCCCACTCAATTTCAAATTCAAATTTTTATTTCTCTGTAAAGATTACAATGTGTGGTTTACATATTATAAAATACTAATTACAAAGATGGCCACTAGCATGCCTACCATGCCTAGGCATTTCGGGCAGACTAATAATAATTCTTACTTTATATTGCAAATTACAATTTACAAATTACAATTGATTAAATAAATTTACAATGGTGAGGTAGTTCAGAACATTTAAGAATATAACAATTTGTAGAATTAGTAATGAGAATGGTTTTGTGTTGGCATGATACACAGTTTCTATTAAAGCTCCTATATTGGAGTATATCAGGCAAACTTAGGATTACCTTGAGATTTATTAGGCAATAACTATATTCGGAATTTTATGTTTACAGTCGTTTGGGTCAGTGTAGGTGTAACTGAGGGGGATGTGTGTGTGTGTGTGTGTGTGTGTGTGCATGAATAGGTAAATTTCATGTAGTTAGTTGATGGTGGGGTGAGTTAGGGAGATAAGATGTTTTTAGACGGTAGTTTTGAAAATGGTGGCTGAGTCTGCAATTCTGGAGTTTTCAGGTAGGGAGTTCCAGATTTTAGGCTCTTTAATGTACATTGAACTTTTGTATAGATTTAGCCGGACACGGGGAATGTCATAGAGATTTTTGTGTCTGGTATTGTGCCTATGGGTCCTGTCACAACTATCAAGAAAGTGTTTTAGTTCAGGGTTAATATTGGAATTTATGGTTCTGTACATATAGGTTGCACAGTAGTAAGTGTGGATGTTCTGAACAGTGAGTAAACTTAGGTCTATGAAGAGAGTGGGGGAGGGGGGTGTTGCCTGGGATTGGATTGCATGATAATTCTTACTGTGGCTTTTTGTTGGGTTATTAGGTCAGGTCAGGTCAGATCACTGACAGTGATATGGAAATGTGTGAATTTTTTTAACTCTTATTTCATCTTAGTTTTTACGAAGGAAGATACTAGCAAAATTCCAGAAATGAAAAATTATGTAGAACAGGACGATATTTAATTATGCACGATTATGCTCACAAGTGACATGGTCCTCAGAAAAATAAAGAAATTAAAATCGAACAAATCCCCAGCCCTGATGAACTGTTTACAAGGGTTTAAAAGGAATGTAAAGAGGAGCTTAGCAAACCTTTGGCTAGTCTTTTCAACATATCACTACAAACTGGCATAGTGCCAGACAAATGGAAAATGGAAAATGTTATACCTATTTACAAAGCATGTGACAGGTCCTTAGCTTCGAACTATTGACCAATAAGCCTTACCTCCATAGTGGGAAAATTTATGGAATCAATAATTGCCGAGGCAATTCCTAAACGACCACGACCATTAACAGACGACACTGATGCGATTACTTCTCACTTTTCCCAGAAAAAAAGCACAACACTCGCTCCCCTTACACACTACATTTGAAAGTAAACAATGGACTAAGTTTTTCAACAATCAGCTGACAATCCTCACTGACCATCTTTCAAACCATAGCATCAGGAAGGTACTACTGCGCCATACTAGTCAAAATATTTAATTTCATGCTCTTAAGAGTGGTGCGCACATCGTCACATTGCTGGCCAGGCAATTTAACAACAAATTTTTCTCAATTCTTGCAGTGGTACTGTAGATCTGCCGACATACTGGAGAAAACCATACCACGGGTGGGAATAGAACCCGCGGTCAGAGAGTCGTAAAACTCCAAACCGACGCGTTAGCCACTGGGCCAGCTGGCTACAATAAGATTCATCCAACTAGGTATATTTATACAACATACAATCGTGTTATTACGATTTTGTGAGTGATACTTAAGCAACGTGAGCTCTAAGACCTCCCAATTCTCAAAGTGGACACATATGTACTGCCTGCCCGCGGGCAGAGACGATTCCCCTACAATGTAGCTCTCTTAACTTTTGACTGTCGTGAGCTTCCGTCCTCGGTTTATATTGCGGGACATCGTGTACAAGTCCGAGAGTTGATCTCTACTCCACAACAGTGTAGAAATTGCTGAAGTTTTGGGAGTCCAGCGAAATATTGCAGGTCCATGGCAGAATACCCAGTTTGTTGTGCTGCCGATCATTCCAGTACATCTTGCAGCCTGCCTCTCTCTTGCCAAGTTTACTTGAAAGAACGAAAATTTTGTTGTCTTAAAGAGAAAGTAGGCTTCACTTACGCCGTGGCACTTTCATCTCCGCCTCCAAGAGAGACTTCCACGACTTTCTTATTCTTGAGTTACTAAGAGACCTCCAACCTCGGTGGTATGTACTCCCACAATCTCATCTGTCGTCACAACTTCCATATTCACCTCTATTTCTAACTCTTTTGCAGTCCTGGACTCTGAGGTCCCTACCTCATCGCCTCAAACTGTTCTTGACTCATATTCTCGTTCGAATGTCTACAAGACCTTCACTTCGCTTTCTACTTCTCCTAAGTTCAAATCTCCTTTAATCTCTCCTTCGCTTATACTTCCCAAAAAAATTTCCTTTCTAGTCTCACTGCCAACTACTTTACTTCTTACTGTCTCTGTTACTGGTGTGGAGGTTCATCCTCATAATTGTACAGTTCCCTCCTCTCCTGTCTCCCCTCAAGTTTTTTCCTCTCCAGTTCCCTCCCAAGTTTCTTCCCAAGTTAACTCTAACCTCTCATCCTCCCCCTCTTCGGTAACTTCCCTCGTTTCTCCGATCTTTACCCACCCTCTCCTGTCTATCTCTGAGGTCGTACTACCTACAACTTCCTTGTCTCTGAAACTCTTGAAGTTATCTCCGAATATATTGAGAAGATAAAACCATGATGGACACTGATCCACCTCCCATCACTTCTCCTCCTCACTTTTCTAACCATCTACAAGACTCATCTACACTTTTCTTCACAGCATTCCAATCGTTCGGTACTTGCTCGTTTTCCGCTACCTCCTCATGTAAACTTTACTAACACTCCTAGTCCGTAGACACCTACTTCTTCATGTTAAAAGGTAAGTATGTTTTTTTAGTAAATCATGACTTATTGACAGTGGAATATCCTACACCAACTGAAAACACTTCTGGACCAGAGGCACGGACACTGGTCTCCACTCCAGAACAACAGATATTAGAGCCAGCAAATAAAACCACCCTAAATTCCACCAATATAACGACATTTTTCTTTGCAAACATACAGGGTATAAAGCCGTCAAAAAACAACAAAATTCCTTACATCAAGGGACTGCTCACGGAGTTAAATGCAATGTTTGCAGCATTCACAGAGACCCACATAAAGGATCATTATGACAACGAAATATGGATCCCAGGTTATAACCTATTAAGATGTGACAGACTAAACAGGCAACAAGGGGGTTGGCCTGTACGTCACAGAGTCGCTCATTTGCTCAGAACTACTAAACACCTCAAATGATGTAGTTGAAGTTTTGGCGGTGAAGATTGAAAACCAAAACCTTGTCATTGTGGTGGTATACAAGCCTCCAGACGCAACTTCCCAGCAATTTCAGGAGCAGCTTTTGAAAATTGACCACTGTCTAGAAAATCTCCCAACTCCTGCCCCAAACATCTTGCTACTGGGAGATTTCAACTTGAGACACCTAAAATGGAGGAGTATACCAAACAATGTTTTAGCAGAAATTACCCCAGGAGGCAGCGCAGATGAAAATTCACATACACACGAACTATTAAATCTCTGCGCCAAATTCACCTTAAACCAGCAAATATTAGAGCCTACAAGACTAGAAAATACGCTGGACCTCATCTTCACTAACAACGACGATCTGATACATAATATAACCGAATCAAAGACATAATGGAGGTACAGACATGTATGCACAGGGCTCCTGACCAGCAAAATGTGATCAGTCATGAGGGTCTCCACAAAATTCAATTTCAATAACAAAACATACAATGGGATCAAGTCAACCATGTCCTAAATGAAACAAGCTGGGAATATATCCTAAACAACACGGATCCGAACATTTGCCTAGAAAAAATGAACACTGTGGTTCTTGAGATCTGCTCAAGACACATTCTATTAAGAAAACGAAAGAGAAGATGTAAACTAGAAAGAGAGAGACGCTCCCTATACAGACGAAGGCAAAGAGTCACAGAGCTGCTGAGAGGGGCCAATATATCTGAAATACGTAGAGAGGCACTGGTCAATGAAATTGCAAATATCGAATTTAAACTGAAGGAATCTTACAGGAGCAAGAATCTCAGGAAGAACTAAAAGCCATAAAATATATTGAAAAAAGAAAAATACTTCTTCTCTTATGCCAAATCTAAGGGAAAAACAACATCCAGTATTGGGCCTCTGCTTAGGTGGGATGGGACATACACAGATGACAACCAAGAAATGAGTGAGATATTAAAGTCCCAATACGACTCAGTGTTCAGCGAGCCGCTGCCCAGACTAAGGGTCGACAATCCAAATGAATTCTTTGTGAACGAAACGCAAAAATCATCTAAAAAATCTCGGATATTATTCTAACTCCACAAGACTTTGAAAAGGCAGTAAATGACATGCCTGTGCACTCTGCCCCAGGCCCAGACTCATGGAACTCCGTGTTCATCAATAATTGCAAGAAGCCCCTGTAGCGTGCCTTCAGCATTCTATGGAGAGGGAGCATGGACACAGGGGTCATCCCACACACACTAAAAACAACAGACATAGCCCCACTCCACAAGGGTGGCAGTAAAGCAATTGCAAAGAACTACAGACCGATAGCATTAACATTCCATATCATAAAAAATCTTTGAGAGGGTTCTAAGAAGCAAAGATCGCCAACCACCTAGATACCCATCAGTTACACAACCCAGGGCAACACGGGTTTAGAGCAGGTCGCTCCTGCCTGTCCCAGCTCCTGGACCACTATGACAGGGTCCTGGATGCTCTTGAGGATAAACAAAATACAGATGTAGTGTACACAGACTTTGCAAAAGCTTTCGACAAGTGTGAACATGGCGTAATAGTAAACAGAGTAAAGTCTGAGGCAGCTACGGTGAAAAGCTCTGTTCCACAAGGCACAGTACTCGCTCCCATTCTATTCCTCATCCTCATTTCTGTCATAGACAGAGATGTAAGCCATAGCTCCGTGTCTTCCTTTGCGGATGACACCCGGATTGCCATGGCAGTGACCTCCACTGAAGACACTGCAAGACTCCAAGCGGACATCAACCAAATCTTCAATGGGCCACTCAAAACAATATGAAGTTCAACGAAGAGAAATTTCAACTACTCAGATATGGAAAACTTGAGGAAATAAAAAATGTATCAAGGTATACGACAAATTCTAACCATACAATAGAGCGAAAAAGAAATGTGAACGACTTGGGAGTGATAATGTCAGAGGATCTCGCCTTTAAAGACCACAACAATGAATCTACCTCATCGGCTAGGAAAATGATTGGATGATGATGATGAGAACCATCAGAACTAGGGCCGCCAAGCCCATGATGACACTCTTCAAATCACTTGTTCTCTCTAGGCTGGAATACTGCTGTACACTAACAGCCCCCTTCAAGGCTGGCGACATTGCAGACCTGGAGAGTGTACAAAGAACTTTCACAGCACACATATGTATGATAAAGCACCTAAATGACTGGGAACGGTTGAAGGTCCTTGATCTGTATTCCCTGGAACGCAGGCGAGAGAGATACATGATAATATACACTTGGAAAGTCCTGGAGGGATTGGTGCCAAACCTGCACACGAAAATCACTCCCTATGAAAGCAAAAGACTCGGCAGGAGATGCAACATTCCCACGATGAAAAGCAGGGGAGCCACCATAAGTGTCCGGGGCTCAAGACTTTTCAACTGCCTCCCAGCATACATTAGGGGGATTACCAATAGACCCCTGGCTGTCTTCAAGAAGACACTGGACAGGCACCTAAAGTCAGTACTGACCAACCGGGCTGTGGTTCGTACGTCAGTTTGCGTGCGGCCGACAGTAACAGCCTGGTTGATCAGACCCTGATCCACCATGAGGCCTGGTCTCAGACCTGGCCGCGGGGGCGTTGACCCCTGAAACCCTCTACAGGTAAACTCCAGGTCTCCAGGCCTCAGGGACAATTGAGGTCAGCTAAATTAAGGTGTTGCTCTCCCAGTTTTTTCCTTGTTTGTGACTGTTTACAAGAACCTAAATTACTCTCTGCTGTTATCCATCTCGTCTCCGGCTTTATTTTATTGCATCCCGATGGAAGTTTTAATGAAAGTGCACTCCTTGTACGAACAGGTATACCATACCTTCTGATCTTTGTGCATACTTCGCTGCATTACATAAACTTGAACAAGTGGTATACAATCTGCTCTTTGTATCTTTCTCCATCTAGAGCGTTATAGTGTATTCCAAATGTTGCATTTCTGGTTTCTTCCTTACGATCACCTCTTCTCTTATTAGGTGATTTTAATGCTCATCATTTCCTCTGGTTGGTCTCACTATGACTTTCGTGGCGATCACTTAGAGGCTTTTCTCACTTCTCTTCCCCTTCATGTTTTAAATACAGGTACACCCACCCAATTTGACCCTCGTACTCAGTCTCTCTCTTGCATTGATTTCTCAGTTTGCTCCTCAACTGCACTCGACTTTACCTGGTCTGTGCTCCCAGGTTTACCTGACAGCGATCATTTTCCTATCCTCCTTACTTCCCATTCACATCCTCGCCACCCTAGAAGCCTACATTGGCAATTTGAACGGGAGACTTGGGATCTTACTCGTTCCAAACTGTTTCGTGAAGAACCGTTTTCGTCCTTCACTGGTGAGCTCTTACAACTATTTTTGACTTCGATTTTAACCGTAGCTGCACATTCAGTCCCTCAAATTTCCAGTAAACACTCTCAGAAACATGTGCCTTGGTGGTCTCCTGCTTGTGCTTGGGCAGTATGTTTGGAACGTGATGCGTACATCAGGTATCGTTACAATAGGACCACAGAACGACTCCTTCATTTTAAGTGGGTGAGGTTGGTTGCCCGTCTTGTCATCCAAGAGCCTAAACGCACTTGTTGGAGAGATTATGTTCCTACTGTCACTTCGGCTTCCTCTAAGAGGGCAGTAGTCTGGAAAAAAGTACGGAAATTGAGTGGCAAATACTCTCCAGACGTGGCTTCTGTTCTTAGGGTTGTAGATGTCACAATTGCAAACCCTCTTGAAGTTGCCACAGAATTTGGAAATCATCTTGTCTGTATCTCTCAGGGGCTCCATCTATGCCCCTCATTTCTTTCCTCCAAGTCTGCCAGAGAGTTACAGCCCTTAGAATTTTCTTCTAGCAGAGAAGTCTTATAATGTGCCTTTTACACTTCTAGAATTAGTCAACACTTTTCGCTTTCCGATCATCGGCAGCTAGGCCCTAATTTTATCAAAACTAGATTATTGTGACCAAATATATTCACCGGCCTCTCCTGCAACTTAATAAACTTGATCCCATCCATCACCAGGGGATTACGTTTATGTCTAAGTGCTTTTCGCTACTCACTTGTCGAAAGTCTGTATGCAGAGGCGAATCTTCCATCCTTAAATGATCGCTGTGATGCTCAGCTGTTTTGTCCGTTCTCATGACCTTCACAATCCTTCTACATACAGTATAGTAACGGACGTTAGTAGGGGTCCATTGTTTGCCTCCCATGTTTACTCCGTCCCTTTTCTCTTCGTCTTCACTTGCTTTTATCTTATATTCAGTTGTCCCCTTTATGTATCCATCTAGCATCTAGTTTTCACTTTTCCCTTGAGAGGTTCCGACACTTCGTGTCTGTTCCTTCCAACTGTTATACACGAAAGCCTAAATACCTACAGTTGCTTGTCGCTCTCTTCTTCTTAACCACTTCTGGTTTCATTCTGATGCCGTCACAGTGTACACTGATGGTTCTAAATCCTCTGATGGTGTTGGGTTTCCAGCAGTGTTCCTGGACAGTGTTGTACGAGGTCATTTATTTGACTTTGCTAACATTTTTATAGCTGAATTGTATGCAATTATCAGTATTGTATTTATGCCTTCCTCGACGTTTGTAGTAGTCTCAGACTCCTGTAGTGCTTTGCAAGCTATTAAAAATTTTGATTCGCCTTATCCCCTAGAAATGCAGTGCAAGTTTGATTGCACAACATTTCTAGCAAAAATAAATACTATATCGTTTTCTGTTGGGTCGGTGGTCATGTTGATGGTGAGGGCGATGAGCAGGCAGACTGCTGCGTGGTCAGGGTCCGTGGTCATGTTGATGGTGAGGGCGATGAGCAGGCAGACTGCTGCGTGGTCAGGGTCCGTGGTCATGTTGATGGTGAGGGCGATGAGCAGGCAGACTGCTGCGTGGTCAGGGTCCGTGGTCATGTTGATGGTGAGGGCGATGAGGAGGCAGACTGCTGCGTGGTCAGGGTCCGTGGTCATGTTGATGGTGAGGGCGATGAGGAGGCAGACCGCTGCGTGGTCAGTAGTACATGACCTCCCACTATCATTGCTGTAATCTTCAGACAACTTCGCAACAGTTGACAACAATGTTGGTCTGATATGACGCTTAACAAATTACATTTTATCAAACCAAGTTTGTGTTTCTGGGCTTCCTGTCGTTAATGTCTAACTCACTGGTATCTCATGGAGAAGCGCCCTATTCCACTCTGTGAGAACTGTCAGGTTCCATGTTCGGTTTGCCATATTTTATTGGACTGTCCTGTCTATCAAGGAGCACGCAGAATTTACCTCCGACGTCGTCACCGCTCTAACACCCCTACTTTATGTTCCCTCGTTGCTGACGGACCCACCTGCTCTAACACCCCTACTTTATGTTCCCTCGTTGCTGACGGACCCACCTGCTCTAACACCCCTACTTTATGTTCCCTCGTTGCTGACGGACCCACCTGCTCTAACACCCCTACTTTATGTTCCCTCGTTGCTGACGGACCCACCTGCTCTAACACCCCTACTTTATGTTCCCTCGTTGCTGACGGACCCACCTGCTCTAACACCCCTACTTTATGTTCCCTCGTTGCTGACGGACCCACCTGCTCTAACACCCCTACTTTATGTTCCCTCGTTGCTGACGGACCCACCTGCTCTAACACCCCTACTTTATGTTCCCTCGTTGCTGACGGACCCACCTGCTCTAACACCCCTACTTTATGTTCCCTCGTTGCTGACGGACCCACCTTTGGCACAGACTCCCTCTTTTACTTTTATTACAAAAACTTTAAAAATACTTCCTTTAGCACTTGTTGCAACCCTTTACATCTACACCTTTGTTCTCTCTTCTCTTGCAGCACTGTATGACCCTACTGAGTTTAGCGCTTGGTTCCGATAAGATTAACAATACTCAATGCTAAACATAATGAGGGAAAATTTCTGGGTTTTCACCTTGACAGAAAGTTGAAATTCAACTCATATAGAACACAAAACAAACATAAAGTATCCAAACCAGTTGGCATCCTCTCAAAGATACGTTATTATGTACCATAAATGGCACTACTTGGAGTCTACCTGGAGGGTATTCCGGGGATCAACGCCCCCCCAGGCCTCCCGGTGGATCAATTCCTGATCAACCAGGCTGTTACTGTTAGCCGCACGTAGTCCAACGTACTAACCACGGCCCGGCTGAGCAGGCATCGACTTTAAGTATCTGTCCAGCTCCCTCATGAAGGCAGCCAGGGGACTATTGGAAAATCCCCTTATGCATGGTGGGAGGCTGTTGAACAGTCTTGGGCCCCGGAAATTTATGGTGTTTTCTCTTAGTGTACCAATGGCGCCCCTACTTTTCATTGGGGGTATTTTGCACCGCCTGTCCAGTCTATTACTTTCGTAGGGAGTGATTTCTGTGTGCAGATTCGGGACCATTCCTTCTAGGATTTTCCAAGTGTAGATTATGATACATCTCTCTCGCCTGCGCTCCAACAAGTACAATTCAAGTGCTTCCAGGCGTTCCCAGTAGTTGAGGTCTTTGATGGAACTTATACGTGCAGTAAAGGTTCTCTGTACATTCTCTAGATCTGCAATTTCACCTGCTTTGAACGGAGATGTTAATGTACAGCAATATTCCAGCCTAGAGAGAACAAGTGATTTGAAAAGGATCATCATTGGCTTGGCATCTCTTGTTTTGAACGTTCTCATTATCCATCCTATCATTTTCTTTGCAGTTGTGATCGTGGCACTGTTGTGATCCTTGAAAGTAAGATCCTCAGACATTACCACTCCCAGGTCCCTCACATTATTTTTCCGCTCTATTATATGATCAGAGTTTGTAGTATATTCTGTTCTAGTTATTATCTCCTCCAGTTTTCCATAGTGGAGTAGATGGAATTTGTCCTCAATGAACATCATATTGTTTTTTCGTTGCCCATTGGAAAACTTGGTTTATATCTTCATGGAGGTTAACCGTGTCCTCAATAGATGACAGTCTCATGCAGATCCTAGCATCGTCTGCAAAGGATGACACGGTGCTGTGGATTACATCTCTGTCTATGTCTGATATGAGGATGAGGAACAGGATAGGGGAGAGTACTGTGCCTTGTGGAACAGAGCTCTTCACTATGGCAGCTTCCGATTTAACTCTGTTGACCACTACTCTTTGTGTTTGATTACACTCACCCAAGTGACTGTAATTATAAAATTACTCATATTGTTATTGGATTATTAATCCTAAGTTAGTATTAAGTTTGTGGGAAATATTCTGCATATTAAAGTGTTTCCTACATGTACACCTAAAAGTCACTCACCTTTGTACAACACAGTGGTGGCCAAGCACCAACGTTGATGCACTTTCTGTACATGACATAAAATTAAAGAGCTGACTGGGTTACCTCTGTACATATTAATTATATAAAAAGTATACACAATAATTATACATGGAACTTATTATAAATTGAGAAAGTCTCTCTTTAAACAGTATAAGTGTTCATTATTACTCTTCTTTCACATATGAAATAGGCACTTCATAAAAAATATATAGACAAAGTCTCCAGAAAAAGTACAAAAAAAATTAGTGTGCATATTAATACAAATATAAAATTGCATTACCAACCCTGCGTCTCACAGCAATATGCAATAAACAAAACTGGCTATGCAAAACACACCACTGGGAGAAATTGGAGAACACAGGAGGGGAAATTACCAGACTTCAGAACTGCGTAGTTATTCACTTATTAAATTTGTCGGTGGGATTGTGGGCTTGAAAAATACACTGTACTCAGCACCATTGACCCCTCAAAAGGTGGGCCTCCCAGGCCTTCACCTACACTGTCATTCCAAGGAATCCTACAGTCACCACACTCGATCAAAAAAAAAATAGGTTGGTCCTGGAGAAACACAACACACAAGCGACCTGCTCTAAACCCATGTTGCCCATTGTTGTGTAACTGATAGATATCTAGATGGGTGCCGATCTTGCTTCTTAGAACCCTTTCAAAGATATTTATGATATGGGATGTTTTTGCTATAGGTCTGTAATTTTTTTGCAATTGCTTTACTGCCATCTTTGTGGGTGACTTGTTTCCCCTGTACGTTTTTGTTAATGAAGTTAAATTTGGTGAATGAATCCCCTAATTGATCACATTTTGCTGGTCAGGAGCCCTATGCATGCATGTCTGTACCTCTATTATGTTGTGATCTGAGTGTATTGTCCTTGATAGGGTTATATTTCGTATCAGATTATCATTGTTAGCTAAGATGAGGTCCAGTGTATTCTCGAATTTTGTAGGCTCTATTATTTGCCGGTTTAAGGTGAATTTTGTGCAAAGATTTAATAGCTCTTGTGTGTGTAAATTTTCATTTGCGCTGCCTCCTGGGGTTATCTCTGCTAAAACATTATTTGCTACATTCCTCCATTTTAGGTGTCTTAGGTTGAAATCTCCCAGTAGCAAGATGTTGGGGGCAGGAGCTGGAAGATTTTCCAGACAGTGGTCAATTCTCAACATCTGTTCGTGCAATTATTGGGAAGTTGTATCTGGAGGCTTGTTTACAACCACAATAACAAGGTTTTGACTTTCAATCTTTACTGCCAATATTTTAACGATATCATTTGAGGTGTTTAGTAGTTCCAAACATATAAGCGACTCTCTGGTATACAGACCAACCCACTTCCCTTTTTAACTGTTTACTCTATCACATCTGTATAGGTTAAAACCTGGGATCCATATTTTGTTGTCAAAGTGATCCTTTATGTGGGTCTCTATGAAAGCCACAAACATTGCATTTGACTCTGTGAGCAGTCCTCTGATGATAGGTATTTTGTGCTCGTTGCTGCCTTTAGACTGTATATTTGCAAAGATAAATTATTGATGGCATGTGGGGGGTATGTAGTGGCATGTGGGGGGTATGTAGTGGCATGTGGGGGGTATGTAGTGACGTATCTTGGAGAGGATGCCAACTGTTTTGAATACTTTTTTTTGTAATACGTTGGATGTTGGTGTTGCATTTCAAGTTACTGTCAACGTACTGACCGAAGAATTTCCCTTTAGTTTGTTTGGCGCTGTGCTGTACTTTCTACAAGATTGATGGACTGAACACATCGACTCCAGGCCGAGGGACTGATTACCTCAAACTCCTCCTCTCCTTACACCTTTCTACTTTGTATTGGACTGATGAAGCCACTGTGTGGCGAAACGTTTCCTTAATAAAGATTACCATATGTTGCATAAGTGTCTCAATCCCCATACCTCCCACATGCCATCAATCATTTATCTTTGCAAATATGCAGAGTCTAAAGCCGAAAATCCTAGAGGGATTAGTACCAAACTTGCACACGAGAGTCACTCCCTACGAAAGCAAAAGACTCGGCAGGCGATGTAACATCCCCCAATGAAAAGCAGGGGTGCCACTAGAACGTTGAGAGACAACACAATAAGTGTGAGGGGCCCAAGACTGTTCAACTGCCTCCCAGCATACATAAGGGGGATTACCAACAACCCCCTGGCTGTCTTCAAGCAGGCACTGGACAGGCACCTAAAGTCGGTGCCTGACCAGCCAGGCTGTGGTTCGTACGTTGGACTGCGTGCGGCCAGCAGTAACAGCCTGGTTGATCAGGCTCTGATCCAACATGAGGCCTGGTCACAGACCGGGCCGCGGGGGCGTTGACCCCTGGAACTCTCTCCAGGTAAACTCCAGGTGATATTTTATCATATCTATGAAATTACTTCATTAAACTAAGATTCTACTTGAAGTTTATTTTTATATCAAACTGTCTAAATTGTTATGCCTGAATCCCAAATGAAGATAATATCTATTGACTTTTGAACATAGGCGCAACATCTATGTACAATAGAAGGTATGAATGTTTTGTAAGTTGAGTAAATTTAAGATATATTTGGTCACCACTCTTATAGATTGACATAACTCATGCAGAACTTAAGTATAGTAGGTAAAGTTTGGCTTTATATTGATTTATTGAACAATGTTGAAAAAGTTATTGAACAACACTACAAGAGTTGGCGATAATGAACAACATAATAGTGGTGGTATATTAACTTTGTTTCCAGTTTTGTTAGTGACTATTGTTAAGGTAACCTCAATAAAGTCGCTGAAGAGAATTGTGATAGTTATCACTAACTAGGACTTAATAGTTTCTGAGTTATCTAGATTTAATACAATGGTGGAGAAGTTATTAGTTTGTTGTTTCAGAAAGTTGGAGTGGAGGTTCATTTGGTTAATACAGAGTCTATTTTTATGAGAGTCTGATAACTGTAAGCAATATTAGAATAACCTGTCAGTTAGAACATTATTGAATAGTTACACATACATAACTTAAGTAGCAGGTTTGTTATATTTAAGGTGAAATAGAGTAAAGAATAATGTTTAACATTGAATATGATGGTGATCATGTTATCATGATTAATACTGAATTACATAGATAACAAACTCACAATGACTCTCAACTTACAGTTAACTTCTGGAGAGGTATTTCACCAGTAATTCTCATAACTTTTTCCATGATGGTGGAGCCAGAGTCTGCCAGGATGATGGGGAGAGCTGTGGTACCTGTCTCTCTAGTTATCATGTCCAGAGCCTTCTTCATAGTCTCCTGCATCTGTTATCACAACACAAACATTAGTGATGGTCTGTAACACACTCATGTTACATCATCGTTTTATTTCTAAATATCACTCACACTATCCCCTACACCTTCCTTCAATCCTTCCTAGGATATCCCCTACACCTTCCTTCAATCCTTCCTAGGATATCCCCTACACCTTCCTTCAATCCTTCCTAGGATATCCCCTACACCTTCCTTCAATCCTTCCTAGGATATCCCCTACACCTTCCTTCAACCCTTCCTAGGATATCCCTACACCTTCCTTCAATCCTTCCTAGGATATTTCCTACACCTTCCTTCAATCCTTCCTAGGATATCCCCTACACCTTCCTTCAATCCTTCCTAGGATATCCCCTACACCTTCCTTCAATCCTTCCTAGGATATTTCCTACACCTTCCTTCAATCCTTCCTAGGATATCCCCTACACCTTCCTTCAATCCTTCCTAGGATATCCCCTACACCTTCCTTCAATCCTTCCTAGGATATCCTCTACACCTTCCTTCAACCCTTCCTAGGATATCCCCTACACCTTCCTTTAACCCTTCCTAGGATATCCACTACACCTTCCTTCAACCCTTCCTAGGATATCCCCTACACCTTCCTTCAATCCTTCCTAGGATATCCCCTACACCTTCCTTCAATCCTTCCTAGGATATCCCCTACACCTTCCTTCAATCCTTCCTAGGATATCCCCTACACCTTCCTTCAATCCTTCCTAGGATATCCCCTACACCTTCCTTCAACCCTTCCTAGGATATCCCCTACACCTTCCTTTAACCCTTCCTAGGATATCCCCTACACCTTCCTTCAATCCTTCCTAGGATATCCCCTACACCTTCCTTCAACCCTTCCTAGGATATCCACTACACCTTCCTTCAATCCTTCCTAGGATATCCCCTACACCTTCCTTCAATCCTTCCTAGGATATCCCCTACACCTTCCTTCAATCCTTCCTAGGATATCCCCTACACCTTCCTTCAATCCTTCCTAGGATATCCCCTACACCTTCCTTCAATCCTTCCTAGGAATCCCTACACCTTCCTTCAATCCTTCCTAGGATATCCCTACACCTTCCTTTTCAATCCTTCCTCTAGGATATCCCCTACACCTTCCTTCAATCCTTCCTAGGATATCCCTACACCTTCCTTCAATCCTTCCTAGGATATCCTCACCTTCTCATCCTTCCTAGGATATCCTACACCTTCCTTCAATCCTTCCTAGGATATCCCTCACACCTTCCTTCAATCCTTCCTAGGATATCCCTACACCTTCCTTCAATCCTTCCTAGGATATCCCTACACCTTCCTTCAATCCTTCCTAGGATATCCCTACACCTTCCTTCAATCCTTCCTAGGATATCCCTACACCTTCCTTCAATCCTTCCTAGGATATCCCCTACACCTTCCTTCAATCCTTCCTAGGATATCCCCTACACCTTCCTTCAATCCTTCCTAGGATATCCCCTACACCTTCCTTCAATCCTTCCTAGGATATCCCCTACACCTTCCTTCAATCCTTCCTAGGATATCACCTACACCTTCCTTCAATCCTTCCTAGGATATCCTACACCTTCCTTCAATCCTTCCTAGGATATCCCCTACACCTTCCTTCAATTCTTCCTAGGATATCCTCTACACCTTCCTTCAATCCTTCCTAGGATATCCCCTACACCTTCCTTCAACCCTTCCTAGGATATCCCCTACACCTTCCTTCAAGCTTGACTTACCTATCTTACTCCATATTTCCTAAATATCTGATATCTCACACCACTTCTTCAACTAGCTTCCTAAATTTAGTTTATATAAAAACTTCACTAATATTCTTTCTCAACATAATTTTGACCAAACATTGATCTTTATAACAAAACATCTCACTGCTACACTTCTTCTCACTGCAACAAAGACCATCACTCACAACATCTTCCTTCTCACTGCAACAAAGACATCACTCACAACATCTTCCTTCTCACTGCAACAAAGACCATGACTCACAACATCTTCCTTCTCACTGCAACAAAGACCATCACTCACAACATCTTCCTTCTCACTGCAACAAAGACCATGACTCACAACATCTTCCTTCTCACTGCAACAAAGACCATCACTCACAACATCTTCCTTCTCACTGCAACAAAGACCATACTCACAACATCTTCCTTCTCACTGCAACAAAGACCATACTCACCATTTCCTTCTCACTGCAACAAGACCATCACTCACATTTCCTTCTCACTGCAACAAAGACCATGACTCACAACATCTTCCTTCTCACTGCAACAAAGACCATCACTCACAACATCTTCCTTCTCACTGCAACAAAGACCATGACTCACAACATCTTCCTTCTCACTGCAACAAAGACCATCACTCACAACATCTTCCTTCTCACTGCAACAAAGACCATCACTCACAACATCTTCCTTCTCACTGCAACAAAGACCATCACTCACAACATCTTCCTTCTCACTGCAACAAAGACCATCACTCACAACATCTTCCTTCTCACTGCAACAAAGACCATCACTCACAACATATGAAAGTGATACATATGCTACTGTACCTAGAGAATGTACAGAGAACCTTCACGGCACACATAAGTACGATTAAAACACCTAAATTACTGGGAACGGTTGAAGCTCCTTGACTTGTATTCCCTGGAACACAGGCGAGAAAGTTACATGATAATATACACCTTGAAATCCTAGAGGGATTAGTACCAAACTTGCACACGAAGATCACTCCCTATGAAAGTAAAAGACTCGGCAAGCGGTGCAACATCTCCTCACTGAAAAGCAGGGGCGCCATGAGTACACAAAGAGACAACAAAATAAGTGTCAGGGGACCAAGACTGTTCAACTGCCTCCCAGCATACATAAGGGTGATTATCAATAGACCCCTGGCAGTCTTCAAGAAAGAGATGGACAGGCACTTAAAGTGAGTACCTAACCAGCGGGGCTGTGGTTCGTACGTCGGTTTATGTGCGGCCGACAGACCGGGTCGAGGGGGCATTGACCCCCTAAAACCCTCTCCAGGTATACTCCACGTATACTCTTAGTACATTTACCTTTTGCCTAGAGTGGTAAACTTTTATTTCCTCAGACTGATCAACACCTTATCAAGATTTTTCGCCTCATATATTCTACTATTCACTTCACTTTTTTAGACCATTGTGGTTTAACGCTTCTTTTGATTATAATAATAATAATTCACTTTTTTAAACCAGTGTGCTGACATATTCACTTCCCACATATCCCTTTCCTTTAACTGTCATGGCGTTGATCTACACATCTCCTCAGGTGCACCGAATATTTTTATTTTAAAAGAAAGGGCATTTTTTGTGTAATAATGCCAGTGCTTATTGAGATATAAGGAAATGAAGGTGGCACTGGATGATCACCTGACGACAATATGGAGTCCTGCCACTTGCAGAAACAAGGCAGTGAAGGTGGAACTGGATGATCACCTGACGACAATATGGAGTCCTGCCACTTGCAGAAACAAGGCAGTGAAGGTGGCACTGGATGATCACCTGACGACAATATGGAGTCCTGCCATTTGCAGAAACAAGGCAGTGAAGGTGGCACTGGATGATCACCTGACGACAATATGGAGTCCTGCCACTTGCAGAAACAAGGCAGTGAAGGTGGCACTGGATGATCACCTGACGACAATATGGAGTCCTGCCACTTGCAGAAACAAGGCAGTGAAGGTGGCACTGGATGATCACTGACGACAAATGAGTCCTGCCTTCAGAAACAAGCGTGAAGGTGGCACTGGATGATCACCTGACGACAATATGAGTCCTGCCACTTGCAGAAACAAGGCAGTGAAGGTGGCACTGGATGATCACCTGACGACAATATGGAGTCCTGCCACTTGCAGAAACAAGGCAGTGAAGGTGGCACTGGATGATCACTTGACGACAATATGGAGTCCTGCCACTTGCAGAAACAAGGCAGTGAAGGTGGCACTGGATGATCACTTGACGACAATATGGAGTCCTGCCACTTGCAGAAACAAGGCAGTGAAGGTGGCACTGGATGATCACCTGACGACAATATGGAGACTTGCAGAAATGATGGCAATATACACCTTTCTTCTCACTGTTTCTTTTTAATTTACGTAGTTTTTATGTTCAGATAATTACATGTTATAGTAGATCTTGTGATAGTGTAGTCTTTTTGTTACACAAATATTAGATAGCATATAATAATCAGTCACAAAGATGCTGAGAGGTGAACATGTTCACCTGTCTTGGTCATATACTGTTGAACATGTTCACCTGCCTTGGTCACATGCTGTTGAACATGTTCACCTGCCTTAGTCACATACTGTTAAACATGTTCACCTGCCTTGGTCACATACTGTTGAACATGTTCACCTGTCTTGGTCATATACTGTTGAACATGTTCACCTGCCTTGGTCACATACTGTTGAAAATGTTCACCTGCCTTGGTCACATACTGTTGAACATGTTCACCTGCCTTGGTCACATACTGTTGAACATGTTCACCTGCCTTGGTCACATACTGTTGAACATGTTCACCTGCCTTGGTCACATACTGTTGAACATGTTCACCTGCCTTGGTCACATACTGTTGAACATGTTCACCTGCCTTGGTCACATACTGTTGAACATGTTCACCTGCCTTGGTCACATACTGTTGAACATGTTCACCTGCCTTGGTCACATACTGTTGAACATGTTCACCTGCCTTGGTCACATACTGTTGAACATGTTCACCTGCCTTGGTCACATACTGTTGAACATGTTCACCTGCCTTGGTCACATACTGTTGAACATGTTCACCTGCTGGTGCAGTGCACCATCAGCAGTGCCAACAGTGAACCTTGGCATGTTTTCCATTTGTTCTCACTGTTCTACACACAAAAGCATGACTGTCTCTGTCTGTCTGTCTCTCTCTCTGTCTGTCTCTCTCTCTCTCTCTCTCTCTCTCTCTCTCTCTCTCTCTGTCTCAGAGAGAGTCGCAACATGTGTAATACATGTTTGAAAGTCAGCTAGACTTTCAAACATGTATTAAACATGTTTCAGAATCGTTACGTTTGAATAAGTGTAAAGTTACAACTGTGGCCCAAAAGTCTTCTACTTGCCACAGTAATGATTATACTTTATATCTGCAAAGACATTATAGTACTTTGTCTGACTTTCTGGGTTATCCTAGGTAATTTATACTATGTATGACTGCATTAATAAACTTAGACCTTGATTCTGTTCAAGGGATGCCTGTCGTTCAAGCAATTACGTTTGCTTGGTATATATTTCTTGAAGGACAGGCATCTGTTGAACAGAATCAAGGACTAAGTTTATTTAGGCACAGGTACTCATAAGTACAATTATCATATATAGTGTAAATTACCAAGGATAACCGAACAAAATCCAAAGTGCTATATTGTGCTTGTAGATATAAGCCATAAGCGTTACTGTGGCAAGTAATATACATTTTGGCCACAGTTGTATCTTTCCACTGGTACAGGGAGGACGATTCTGCAACATGTGTAATACCTGTTTGATAGTCTAGCTGACTATCAGGTTCATGAGCGACTCTCTCAGAGAGAGATACAGACAGCGAGCCAGCCAGAGCTAGCCAGCTAGCCAAAGTCAGCCAGCCAGCTAGGCAGTTGGCAAGCCAGTCAGCAGCCAGCAAGCCAACCCGTGGTATGATTTGTTTGCAATCGTGTCATTACGATTTCGTGATTCATGGGTTAATAAGCATGGGTCAGTAGGCCTGCTGCAGTGTTCCTTCTTTCTTGTGTTCTTAATACCTAAGTTTTTGATGCTTCCGGATCACTGGGTTTCCTCCTATAAGGAGTGTTAATACAACATGGCTTTAGTGAATACCTGGTGTTTGCTACGCTGTTTTATCTAGCTGGCGCTCAATTGAACTGATGCTCCTACAAGGTACTAAGTGGTCCCAGATTTTTTAATACTGAGCACACTGTTAAGATTCATTCTATACTGCCTATGCCTATCAGGCCTCTGGTGACAAATTTGGAGGCAGGAAAAATAGTGCGTTGATCAACGTCATGAGCACTAGCAGAAAAGTGTAGATCAACCGTTTGACAGTTAAAGGGTAAATTTTTCATTGCCAAGATGAATTCTTACTCTCAAAATTTTTTTTTTTCTATGTTAATTTCCAACTTTTCTTTTACACATCTCCTCAAACTCCTCCATCACCCTCTGTGATTTCTCTTCAGAAACTTCAAAAGTACTGTGTCATCCGCATAAAGTATCTCTCACAGGTTATACTATATACAGTGGTACCCCGGATTTCGTACAGCTCCCAACTCGAACAATTATGTAAGTGTATTTTTGTAAGTGCTTTTGTAAGTGTATTTTTTTGGGTCTGAAACGGACTAATCTAATTTACATTCGTCCTTATAGGAACAAATTCGTTTGGTAACGGCACTCGAACAGCCTTCTGGAACGAATTATTGACGAAATCCGGGGTACCACTATGTAACATTCCCTTTTCTATTAAACATACAATTTTTTCTAACTTTCTTGCTTTCAATTATTAAACAATTTCATCTATTATCTCATTATAGAATGTCAGTATTTTAATACATCAATGTCTAAAAGTCAACATTAATGAAAAATGTTCTTCTCATTTTATATCCCCACTTGAGCCTCACTCACCTCATAAAACATCTTTACCACTTGTAATTAACAATGTATTCTTATACCATACATTTTCAAAACACATAATATCTCTGATCCAGCTTATCACTTTAAATTATAAATATATTAATGCAACTTCCATTTCCTAATACAGTAGGGCCCCACTTATACGGCAGGTTAGGTTCCAGGCTACTGCCGGAAAGCAGACATCGCTGGAAAGCAGAACGCCATTTGTTTCCACTTATAAATGTCAGATAATAAGTTTACACTGACATAAAACAAGGCATTAAAATACACACACAGTACACTCATTACTTACCTCAAAATATTTGTAGTCTTAATGTAGGGTGAGAAGAGAGTAGTGTTTATTGTAAGAAGTCATGAGTAGTAGGTATTGCAGCCAGCCAGGCCACCCCACCCACACGTAATATACTTCGACATTTAAAGAGCCCTAGAACGATAAAATGCATTTAGTGTACACTCATTACTTACCTTAAAATATTTGTAGTCTTAAGTCTTAATATAGGGTGCAAGGTGAATAGTATTTATTTATAGAAAGTCAGGTGTGGAAGGTTTCGTTGCTCATCTGGCCACCCCACCCACACATTATATACTAGGCAGCTCCCTAGAGCAATAAAATACATATACAGTACACTCATTACTTACCTTAAAATATTTATAGTCTTAATGCAGGGTGAGAGGTGAGTAAACGAGATTAAACGAATAAACGAGAGAGAGAGAATGAGTACATGAGAGAGCAGTAGGTTCGCGAGTTTTGTAAACAAACCAGCCTGACACGTATGGTTCTAGTTCACTCCCGCAAGTTGCCTGGAAAAACATCTCATATTTATGTTAATTTACTCTACTGTGGGTATATTTATCATGTTTATAAGTTATGTAGCGTGTTTATTAAGTAATTTTGAAAAAAAAATATCATAGATGGATTAAACAAAATGTCTATATTAACGTTTTATATGATATTTAATGCACCTCTGAGTACTCACCTAATTTTACTCACCTAATTGTGGTTGCAGGGGTCGAGACTTAGCTCCTGGCCCTGCTCTTCACTGACCGGTACTAGGTCCCCTCTCTCCCTGCTCCATGAGCTTTATCATACCTCATCTTAAAGCTATGTATGGTTCCTGCCTCCACTACATCACTTGCTAGACTATTCCACTTCCTGACAACTCTATGACTGAAGAAATACTTCCTAACATCCCTTTGACTTGTCTGAGTCATCAACTTCCAATTGCGTCCTCTGAGGTGTTTTAGTTCCATCCATTGGAGCGTTCTTTTTTTTCAATCCCTTCCCTGGCTGAAGCCCCTATGCTCAGTGGTCTGTCTTTCCTGCTCAGCTGTTCCTGGCCCCTGCAGGTGTCTGTTAGAGTCCCTGCATCTAGCATAGCTCCTTCATTGTCTTCAGACCTCTCATTTGTTCCTAGTGTGCTCCTCGTCTTTGCCTTGGCCCCATGTGGGTCTGATAGGGCCTCTGCATACAGTATAGCTTCTTTCCTCCCTACAGTCCCCTTGTCTGTGACTGATGTAGAAGTTCCTGATGTTATGTCTGTACTGTCATTTTTCTCTTTAAGGTGTTTCAGGTTTTTCAGTTCCTCTTGTAAGCACTGTATCTTATCTTCTGCTGCTTTGGCTTTTAGCTCCCACTTCCTGCTCTCTGCAGCTATCATCTCCTCCATTTTCTTGCCAAGCTCTTCTAGCTTCCTTCCCCAGTCTTCCTCCCTTTTTTGAGCTCTGCCTCCCAAACTTCCCTCCCAGGTTCGTCCACCAGACCCCTGGTTCTTGGTCTTGTTCTTGGGTAACCCATTTTACCATAGAATAAAGCTTGTGTATTTTCGTAGTGGGTGTGTGTGTGAGGATGGGTGTTTGTTGTATGGGGGGAAAGGGGGAGGGAGGTAGGGCGGGGGAGAAGGATGTGAGGTGGGAGGGGGACAGTGGCATGGAGAGATTAGGGGTACAAGGGGGTATAGGGAGAAATGGGAAAGGGAGTGTGGGAGAGGCTAGGGGAAGAGAGAGGGGGGAGGAGAAGGAAGATGGATGGAAGGTGAGGATGAAGAGAGACAGAGAGAGAGAGAGAGGGGGGGGAGAGAGAGAAAGTGATAGAATGGGGGATGGGAGTGTAAGAGGGAGGGAGGGGGATAGAGTGATGGTGAGAGGGAGAGTGTGAGGGCGAGTGTGAGGAGGAAGAGGAGGCTTATGTAGTTTCAGAGTGAGTGGGTGTGAGTGTGAAGATGGGTGTTTGTTGTAGGGAGGGAAAGGGGGAGGGAGATAGGGCAGAGGGAGAAGAATATGAAGTGGGGGGGACAGCAGCAGGGAGAGATTAGGAAGAACAAGGAGAGAGGGGGGAGGGTAACTGCTCGATAAGCATGGGGGGAAGAGGAGGGGAGAGAGCTGAGAGAAGTTCCAGGGGGTGCAGGAGAGAGGGGAAAGGGAGTGAGGGAAAGGGTAGGGGGAGACAGGGGAGGAGAAGGAAGATGGATGGAAGGTGAGGAGGAAGAGAGAGGGAGGGAGAGCGAGAAAGAGAGAGAGAGAGAGAGCAGAGAGAGAGAAAGTGATAGGATGGTAGATGAGAGTGTAAGAGGGAGGGGAAGAGGGAAGGAAGGGGATAGAGTGATGGTGTGAGAGAGTGAGGGCGAGTGGGGAGGAAGAGAGAGAGAGATAGAGAGAGAGATAGAAAGAGAGAGACAGAGAGAGATAGAAAGAGGGAGATAGAGAGAGATAGAAAGAGGGAGATAGAGAGAGATAGAAAGAGGGAGATAGAGAGAGATAGAAAGAGGGAGATAGAGAGAGAGAGAGATAGAAAGAGGGAGAGAGAGAGAGGAGAGTAAAGAGGGAGTGGGGGGCAGGGTTAGGTGTAGCCGGTCAGTTTCCACGAACCCGCTGGCTGTTCATGTATGTGTGTGCGTACGCACACTCATGTACTCACCTAATTGTGGTTGCAGGGGTCGATACTTAGCTCCTGGCCCTGCCTCTTTACTGACTGCTACTAGGTCCTCTCTCTCCCTTCTCCATGAGCATTATCATACCTCAACTTAAAGCTATGTATGGTTCCTGCCTCCACTACATCACTTGGTAGACTATTCCACTTCCTGACAACTCTATGACTGAAGAAATACTTCCTAACATCCCTTGACTCGTCTGAGTCTTCAACTTCCAATTGTGACCCCTTGTTTCTGTGTCCCCTCTCTGGAACATCCTGTTTCTGTCCACCTTATCTATTCCACGCAGTATTTTGTATGTCGTTATCATGTCTCCCCTAACCCTCCTGTCCTCCAGTGTCGTCAGGCCGATTTCCCTTAACATTTCTTCACAGGACATTCCCCTTTGCTCTGGAACTAACCTTGTTGCAAACCTTTGCACTTTCTCTAATTCTTGACGTGCTTGACCAGGTGTGGGTTCCAAACTGGTGCTGCATACTCCAATGTGGGCCTGACGTACACAGTGTACAGTGTCTTGAACGATTCCTTACTAAGGTATCGGAACGCTATTCTCAGGTTTGCCAGGCGCCCATATGCTGCAGCAGTTATCTGGTTGATGTGTGCTTCCAGAGACGTGTTTGGTGTTATACTCACTCCAAGATCTTTCTCCTTGAGTGAGGTTTGCAGTCTTTGGCCACCTAGCCTATACTCTGTCTGTGGTCTTCTTTGCTCTTCCCCGATCTTCATGACTTTGCATTTAGCGGGGTTAAATTCGAGAAGCCAGTTGCTGGACCAGGTGTCCAGCCTGTCCAGGTCTCTTTGCAGTCCTGCCTGATCCTCATCTGATTTAATTCTCCTCATTAACTTCACATCATCTGCGAACAGGGACACTTCTGAGTCTTTCCCTTCCATCATGTCATTCACATATACCAAAAATAGCACTGGTCCTAGGACTGACCATTGTGGGACCCCGCTCGTCACAGGCGCCCACTGTGATACCTCATCACGTACCATGACCCGTTGTTGCCTCCCTGTCAGGTATTCTCTGATCCTTTGCAGTGCCCTTCCTGTTATATGTGCCTGATCCTCTAGCTTCTGCACTAATCTCTTGCGAGGAACTGTATCGAAGGCCTTCTTGCAGTCCAAGAAAATGCAGTCAACCCACCCCTCTCTCTCGTGTCTTACTTCTGTTACCTTGTCATAAAACTCCATTAGGTTTGTGTGTGTACGTGCGTGTGTACTTGTCCTCGCTACCTTGATTTAAATAAATTAATTCACGCTGGATGTGATTATTATTATGTGTTATTATTATTATTATTATCATTATTAATATGGCGTCTTCAATACTAATAAGACACTCTTAGTGATTTTAATGTGTACCTGCACACCAGCACAGTGTGTAAGTTTACTTAGGTACAGGTACACATAAGTATAATTATCACAGTATATATGAAATATGAAATAACTTTAAAACACTTGAAATTTTTGAAAGTTTCCAAACATAATGGAGAGAAGCGGTGCCCACGGAGAATGTAAACAAACAGGGTGGCTTCCGCCGTATTAGAAAGACAGGGAGCTGTATACAGAGTTTTGTTAATAATTTGAAATCTCCGTATTAGCGGAACGCCGTAAAGCGGGGACCCTACTGTTCTTATTTAAGAAACACACAAGAAAGTAAAGTGAATATAAGGTAGTGTTCTGGGTCACTGTTATTCTTATTTACATCAATGACCTTCTTAATGCTTCACAGGAACTTAAACTAATTATTTTTGAGGATGACAAAACCTTTGTCATTTCAAATGCTGATCCAGCTGCACTTAACAACACAGTAAATGCTGATCCAGCTGCACTTAACAACACAGTAAATGCTGATCCAGCTGCACTTAACAACACAGTAAATGCTGATCCAGCTGCACTTAACAACACAGTAAATGCTGATCCAGCTGCACTTAACAACACAGTAAATGCTGATCCAGCTGCACTTAACAACACAGTAAATGCTGATCCAGCTGCACTTAACAACACAGTAAATGCTGATCCAGCTGCACTTAACAACGCAGTAAATGCTGATCCAGCTGCACTTAACAACACAGTAAATGCTGATCCAGCTGCACTTAACAACACAGTAAATGCTGATCCAGCTGCACTTAACAACACAGTAAATGCTGATCCAGCTGCACTTAACAACGCAGTAAATGCTGATCCAGCTGCACTTAACAACACAGTAAATGCTGATCCAGCTGCACTTAACAACACAGTAAATGCTGATCCAGCTGCACTTAACAACACAGTAAATGCTGATCCAGCTGCACTTAACAACACAGTAAATGCTGATCCAGCTGCACTTAACAACACAGTAAATGCTGATCCAGCTGCACTTAACAACACAGTAAATGCTGATCCAGCTGCACTTAACAACACAGTAAATGCTGATCCAGCTGCACTTAACAACACAGTAAATGCTGATCCAGCTGCACTTAACAACACAGTAAATGCTGATCCAGCTGCACTTAACAACACAGTAAATGCTGATCCAGCTGCACTTAACAACACAGTAAATGCTGATCCAGCTGCACTTAACAACACAGTAAATGCTGATCCAGCTGCACTTAACAACACATTAAATGCTGATCCAGCTGCACTTAACAACACAGTAAATGCTGATCCAGCTGCACTTAACAACACAGTAAATGCTGATCCAGCTGCACTTAACAACACAGTAAATGCTGATCCAGCTGCACTTAACAACACAGTAAATGCTGATCCAGCTGCACTTAACAACACAGTAAATGCTGATCCAGCTGCACTTAACAACACAGTAAATGCTGATCCAGCTGCACTTAACAACACAGTAAATGCTGATCCAGCTGCACTTAACAACACAGTAAATGTTGATCCAGCTGCACTTAACAACACAGTAAATGCTGATCCAGCTGCACTTAACAACACAGTAAATGCTGATCCAGCTGCACTTAACAACACAGTAAATGCTGATCCAGCTGCACTTAACAACACAGTAAATGTCACACTTATTAAATATCTACTTGTATCACAACTAACAAACACACATTCAGTATTCAAAAACCTTCTAAATTATCTTTGGAACAAAGCAAAAAAAATCTAATTTGATATAAAGCTAAACAATACACAAATTGATAGGCAGGAAGATAGTAAAGTCTTAGTAATACACCTAGACAACAAACTAAAATTTAACACACATCCAGAATATTTCTAAAAATAATTATGAAATAATGGGCATCTCTCAAATATGTATTATATTCCCCAAACGTACCTACTCACTTTGTACTACTCTCTTATATAACCATACTTCACCAGTGGTATCTGTGCATGGTGATCAACCAGAGCTAATCACATTAAACCTGTTGTTACTCAGCATAAATCATCTCTCATAATAATTACTCATTTAGGCTCCAGACAACACATGCCTATTGAAAGTTTAAATTTGCATTAGAACAAAATATTCACATTACTGTGCACACTATGTCTACATGACAATACAAACATTAACCCAGAACTTAAATTCTATCTAGTAAACTACAACAAATCACATGGATACAATATATCAAGAATCTGATACTCCACATATACATGTGAACCCATTGGAAAACTATGTAAATAAAAGGCAAAAAAATCTTGAACTCAATGTCAGAAAATGCCAAAAGTTCCACATCTTTACTTATATTGTTAATAAGAACTGATAAAATCTGTCATAAATGTTATATCAATTAACTGTGTAAATTATGTAATTAACCAACACATCACTTACAATCTGTCTCATTGTACTTGTGATTGTAATATATTACTCAAGCTGTACTGATGCTCAGTAATATATTACTCAAGCTGTACTGATGCTCAGTAATATATTACTCAAGCTGTACTGATGCTCAGTAATATATTACTCAAGCTGTACTGATGCTCAGTAATATATTACTCAAGCTGTACTGATGCTCAGTAATATAATACTCAAACTGTACTGATGCTCAGTAATATAATACTCAAGCTGTACTGATGCTCAGTAATATATTACTCAAGCTGTACTAATGCTCAGTAATATATTACTCAAGCTGTACTGATGCTCAGTAATATAATACTCAAGCTGTACTGATGCTCAGTAATATAATACTCAAGCTGTACTAATGCTCAGTAATATACTGTACTAAGCGTACTGATGCTCAGTAATATAATACTAAGCTGTACTGATGCTCAGTAATATATTACTCGCTGTACTGATGCTCATGTAATATATTACTAAGCTGTACTGATGCTCAGTTATATATTACTAGCTGTATGATGATCAGTAATATATTACTCAAGCTGTACTGATGCTCAGTAATATATTACTCAAGCTGTACTGATGCTCAGTTATATATTACTCAAGCTGTACTGATGATCAGTAATATATTACTCAAGCTGTGCTGATGCTCAGTAATATATTACTCAAGCTGTAGTGATGATCAATGGCAGCAATATACTGTCAAACAAGACCAGCACATCCAACTTTGTCCCTGTTCTTCCAGTGTTCCTTCACCTCCCATAGAAGACTTATTACTAATCTTGTCTTATTATATTTCAACAGTAACTTCCTGTATCTTCACCATCTCTCTTCAATCATTCTATGAAACTGAAGATTATTGAGTCACTTCGAAATACTAAACAATACTTTTAAAATTTGTACCATTTCTTCACTGGCTACTTCTCTTATTCTTCATATAATAGTAGTTAACTGTATAAGAAATCCTACTTAATACTAGTCTATGTCTCATTCTTTAGTTATTAAGCATTAGGATTAGCCTGCTAGAAATACATTGCCTAACAATGTTTTATTATAAGTAGACTACATTATATTTATCGCGTAAAAAGAAATAAAAATTTGAATTTAAGTAGTATGTAAACTTTAAAATAAGCTAACCTGACATGTATAATTAATGACTTACTCTGAGCCTACAATTGAAGTAATTTATATCTGTATGATAAAAAAAATCAATATTTAAATCACAACCGATTGGAATGTAAAATGTAACACATAGGCCGTTTCCTACCAAGGCAGGGTGACCTGAAAAAGAAAAAACACTGCCATCATCACTCACTCCATCACTGTCTTGCCAGAGGTGTACTTCCCACCTCCAGAACTCAAGTGTGGTTAACCAGTTTCACTTAATCCCTTCATAAATGTTACTTTGCTTACACTCCAACAGCATGTCAAATCATGAAAAAAAAACATTTGCCTCTACTCGCTCCTATTTAACATGCTCACACACAATTTCTGGAAGTCTAAGTCCCATAACCTCATTTATTCCCTCCCTGCAACCTTTCCTAGGACAACCCCTACCCTGCCTCCCTTATACTGCAGATTTATACACCCTGCAAGTCAATCTATTTTGTTTCATCCTCTCTAAATGTCTGAACCACCTCAACAACCTCTCCTCGGCCCTCTGGATAATACTTTTAGTAACAACCCTGCACCTCTTTCTAATCTCGAAGCTATGGATTCTCTGCATAATATTTACACTACACATTGCCCTCAGATACGTCATCTGCAATGCCTCCATCCTACTCCTTGTTGCAACATTCACCACCCATGCTTCACACCCATATAGGTTTAAACATTTATAAAAGAAAGGCTAAAATATTACAGGTGAAATGTTTAAATATCTATAGTATTTTTGAAACACAATTGTTACTTTCAGTTCAGTAAGGATAGTGACCTCCAGCAGTGTACCTTCACTGAGGTAGTGACCTCCAGCAGTTTACCTTCACTGAGGTGCAGACAGTGTTGACATCTGGGAAGAGTTCCTGACACTTCTGGATCCAATCTTCAGCGCCATCAATGGTTTCAAGTACCTCCTTTTCAATGTTGACTGGATTGAGGTACTCCAGGATGGGCTGTAGCTGTTTCTTTAAAGTCTTTCCTTCTGTTGTCATATTTACCACACTGGTGTCCTCCTGTTCCAGGAGCTCTATTGCTGCCTTGTTCTGCTCCACCAGATCATAGAGTCTGTCCTGCAGTTGGAGGTGCTGGGTCTTCCAGTCCCTCACCTGCCCCTGGTACTTGCCCAGCTGGGACAGTACTTCTTCACACTCACTTATAAGGTTATTGATACTGCTCTTCTGTTCCTGTATCATAGACTGTAACTTCTTGCTGATGCCTCTTGTGTCATCTTGACCAGGTTTTGCTGACACTGTCCCCACTGGTGTGAGATGGGTATCTTTGAGTTTCCTTATCAAGGCCTCCATGCCATAACAGATTGGAACTGAGTAGCAGCTGTGGCACTGTGGTCAGCACGGCAGCTGGGGCAGGTTAGTTGAACATTCTGGATTGTATCTTCAATACATTGTGAGCAGAATGTGTGGCCACACGGCAGAGTGCGTGGCCGTCGTAGTTCTTCATCATATTCATTAAAACACACTTTACACTCCTCTGGCTTGTCGTTATCCTGTAGAAATTAATATCGTTAGATTTTACCCTAAAACAGGGTTGAATTATATTACTGATATTTTATACTGAAACAGTGTGGAATTTAACTAAATTACTCATCAATTAAGTGTTGATATTGAATTTATAAACAATTTTAAAAATTAAAAGTATTGTCAAACTTCATAATAACTACCACATCCATCATATATACACCAGAGGTATATTCCCAATCGTCATCAACAGTCCAGGTCATACATACAATAGAGGTATACAGGATCATGAACACACCAGGTGTCATTTTTTATATAAATACAGTAGGTCCTGCTTATACTGCAGGTTAGGTTCCCGACTCCAGCTAAAATGCTAACACTATACAGGCGGACTCCCTCTTATTCAGCAGGTTAGGTTGACAGCTACTGTAGTGCCCTGCTTATTCAGCAGGTTAGGTTCCGAGTTACTGCTGTAAACCGAAAATCACTTTATAATTTCAAATGCATATACTAGAAGCAAATGCATATAAAAACCTTTATAACATATCATACCACTGGTGGGGTTCGAACCCGCGGTCAGAGAGTCTCAAAACTCCAGACCGTCGCGTTAGTCACTGGGCCAGCTAGCTTCAATAAGATTCATCCAACTAGATATGTTTCTACACCATAGGAAGGTTAGCATAGGCACCATACCCCACCCGTGGTATAGTTTGTTTGCAATCGTGTCATTACGATTTCGTGAGTCATGTTGACGACTTTGAGGGGACTTGAGCTAGAGTTCGTCACGGCCATGCAAGCGGGAGATTCGTCTGTGAAAACTTTCATTTGTGGACACAGTGGAGCCTATGCTAGCCTTCCTATGGTGTAGAAATATACCTAGTTGGATGAATCTTATCGAAGCTAGCTGGCCCAGTGGCTTACGCGACGGTCTTGAGTTTTGAGACTCTCTGACCGCGGGTTCGAACCCCACCCGTGGTATGGCTTGTTTGCAATCGTGCCATTACGATTTCGTGAGTTCTTTATAACATGTTTACCCTATCATATATCAGGAAGGTACTCAGGAGGGTAAAAAATAATAAGCACGATAACAAATAGGAACTTATGGGTAGTTTACCCAAGATATATTTAACATGGGAGAAAGACAGATGAGAAGAAAAGGTTAATTAAAATACAGAATGCCAGTACCACAACAGATGACTCGGAATTAAATAGTCACCCACTGAAAAAAAATACAGGAAACAAAAACGTCAGCTAGTCCAACCCTTTTCCAGAATGCTAACCCAGACTCGGCCCACAACGCTAGTGCTAACCCAGACCCATCCCAAGGCCCTAGTGCTAACCCAGACTTGCCCCTCAACGCTAGTGCTAACCCAGACCCATCCCAAGGCCCTAGTGCTAACCCAGACTTGCCCCACAACGCTAGTGCTAACCCAGACCCATCCCAAGGCCCTAGTGCTAACCCACACTCGCCCCACAACGCTAGTGCTAACCCATCAAGCCTATTCCCAAGCCCCCTAGTGCTAACCCACACTCGCCCCACAACGCTAGTGTTAACCCAGACCCATCCCAAGGCCCTAGTGCTAACCCAGACTCAGCCCCCAGCCTCAGTGCTAGTCCAGACTCTACCACAGCCACCACTAAAACCTTAAATATACAACCATCATTGTACAGGACTATAGCCCACATTACAGATGTAGTGGAGGTGGAGTCTTCTTCTGGGAGAATTGCTGGTCTCCTGGAAGCAGGAAAGGGTGAGTCTGGGTTGGCTACCGAAGATTGTAATGCAGTCCTATCGAGAACACATCTATCACAAATTCTACCCAATCAAAAGCGAAATGGTGCAGATTCTATGTTTGGGGCTTCTGTAAGCATGGAATATCAGGAAAAACAAATGGGACATGCAACTATGAGCATCCCAAAAAATGTCTCGACCTCCTGTCTAAAGGAGTGTACCAGGAGGTGCACAGTCCATAAGAAAAACAATTGTAGTTTCGACAACTCTACTCCAAGTGATTTTTTAGTGGTTGGAAACGAAGAAAAAAAAATGGAAGGAAATAACGAAAATAGTCCACCACCTTGGAGCTTTGTTGGACTGGAGGCACAGTCAGTGGCCCCCCATGGCACTCCAGAACAACAACTACTGATGCAAACAACATAATTACACATAATACGACCTCGTTTCGATTTGCTAATACACAGGCCCTTAAGCCATCCACCAACAACAAAATACCTTTTATCAGTGGACTTCTAGAGGAGTCAAATGCGATGTTTGCAGCCTTCACAGAGACCCATACAAAAGATCACTTTGACAAAGAAATATGGATAACTGGGTACCATTTTCGATGCGACAGAAAGAATAGGCAACAAGGGAGGGTTAGCCTGTATGTCAAAGAGTTGCTCATCTGCACAGAGATGCTGAACACCACAAATGATGTAGCTGATGTTCTAACAATAACGACTGAGAACCAAAACCTAATCATCGTGGCTTTGTAACCCACCAGATGCAACCTCCCAACAGTTCAAAGAACAGCTACTGAAAATTGATAACTGTCTGGAAAGCCTTCCAGCTCCATCCCCAAACATCTTACTGCTTGGTGATTTCTACCTAAGACATACAAAATGGAAGAATGTAGTAAATAACGTTATAGCAGAAACAATCCCTGGAGGCAGCGCTGATGAAAAGTCACACACACACATGAGCCGCTAAATCTCTGTAATAAACACACCCATGATGATTCTTTTCAAATAACTTGTTCTCTCTTGGCTGGAATACTGTTGTACACTAACTTCCCCCTTCAAGGCTGGCGACATTGCAGACCTGGAGAGTGTACAAAGAACTTTCACGGCACACATAAGTACGATAAGGCACCTAAATTACTGTGAACGGTTGAAGTCCCTTGATTTGTATTCCCTGGAATGCAGGCGAGAGAGATACATGATAATATACACTTGGAAGGTCCTGAGGGATTAGTACCAAACCTGCACACGAACATCACTCCCTATGAAAGCAAAAGACTCGGCAGAAGATGCAACATCCCCCCAATGAAAAACAGTACATTAAGTATCAGGGGCCCAAGATGTGTTCAACTGCCTCCCAGCATACATAAGGGGGATTGCCAATAGACCCCTGGCTGTTTTCAAGAAGGCACTAGACAGGCACCTAAAGTAAGTACCTGACCAACCGGACTGTATACCTGGAGAGGGTTTCGGGGGTCAACGCCTCCGCGACCCGGCCTCGTGGTGGGTCAGGGTCTGATTAATCAGGCTGATACTGCTAGCCGCACGCAAATTGACGTACGAACCACAGCCCGGCTGGTCAGGTACTGACTTCAGGTGCCTGTCCAGTGCCTGCTTGAAGACAGCCAGGGGTTAGAACATAAGAAAGGAGGTACACTGCAGCAGGCCTGTTGGCCCATACTAGGCAGGTCCTTCACAATCCATCCCACTAACAGAATATTTGCTCAACCCAATTTTCAATGCTATCCAAGAAATAAGCTTTGATAATTCTATTTACTCATGTGCAAGTCCCACTCAAATCCAACCCCTCTCACTCATAAATTTATCCAACCTAAATTTGAAACTACCCAAGGTCCTAGCTTCAATGACCCTACTAGGCAGACTGTTCCACTCATCAACTACTCTATTTCCAAACCAATACTTTCCTATAACCTTTCTAAATCTAAACTTATCTAATTTGAATCCATTATTGCGGGTTCTCTCTTGGAGAGATATCCTCAAGACCTTATTTATATCCCCTTTGTTAATACCCATTTTCCACTTGTATACCTCGATCATGTCACCCCTCATTCTTCGTCTTACAAGTGAATGTAATTTAAGGGTCTTCAATCTTTCTTCATACGGAAGATTTCTAATGCTATGTATTAATTTAGTCATTCTACGCTGAATGTTTTCTAACGAATTTATGTCCATTCTGTAATATGGAGACCAGAACTGAGCTGCGTAATCTAGGTGAGGCCTTACTAATGATGTATAAAGCTGTAATAAAACCTCTGGACTTCTGTTGCTTACACTTCTTGATATAAATCCCTGTAATCTGTTTGCCTTATTACGTACGCTTAGGCATTGCTGTCTTAATCCCCCTTATGTATGTTTTGAGGCAGTTGAACAGGTATTGGGACCTGGACACTTATTGTGTTGTCTCTCAGTGTACTCGTGGCGCCCCTGTTTTTCATTGGGTGAATGTTGAATCTCCTGCCTAGTCTTTTGCTTTCATAGGGACTGATTTTCTTGTGCAGGTTTGGTACTAATACCTGTGGTTCGTACGACAGTTTGCGTGCGGCCAGCAGTAACAGCCTTGTTGATCAGACCCTGATCCACCACGAGGCCTAGTTTCAGACCGAGTCACGGGCGCGTTGACCCCCGACACCCTCTCCAGGTATACTCCAGGTAAGTCAGCAGATAAGGGAGCCAACAAGACTGGAAAACACACTTGACCTTATTTTCACAAATAATGAGAACCTGGTAAGAAACACAACAATATGAAAAACCACAAATCCCGATCACAATGTAATCGAAGTTCAGACATACATGCACAGGGGTCCTGACCCCCCAAAATGTACGTAGTTATGAAGGTGTCTTTACTAAATACAACTTCTATAACAAGAACATCAACTGGGATCTGGTGAACCATGTCTTAAATGAAATATGTTGGGAAGATATCTTAAATAACATGGATCCAATCCAGTACTTTGGATCAACTTCCTGACAGTTGAAGCATGTTCAAGCAATATTCCCCTAAGAAAAAAGAAAAGAAGAGGTGAACTACAGAGAGAGAAAGATGCTTCCTCTACAGAAGATGACGAAGGATCACTGAACTCCTCAAGAATTCTACATTATCTGATACACGGAAAGAAGCACTGACCAGGGAAGCGGAAAGTATCGAACTTACGTTAAAGGACTCATACAGGACCCAGGAGAAACAGGAGGAACTAAAAGTGATTAGTGAAATTGAAAGAAATTCGAAATATTTCTTTTCATATGCAAAAAAACAAGACAAATACCACATCTAGTATCGGACCCTTGCTCAGACAAGATGGGACTTACACAGATATCAACAAAGAAATGAGTGAGATACTGAAGTCTTAATGTTTAGCGAGCCACTAATCAGTCTAAAGATCGACAATCAAAATGATTTTTTCATGAATGAGCCTTAAAACTCCGTCAATGTATGTCAAATTTCTGACATTACCCTAACTCCACTGGACTTCGAAAAAGCTATTGACAACATGCACATGCACTCAGCCCCAGACCCAGACTCTTGGAACTCTGTGTTCATTAAGAACTGCAAGAAACCCTTTTCGTGTGCCCTAACTATGCTATGGAGAAGGAGCATAGACATGGATGAAATTCTAGTCACTAAAATCAACGGATAGAGCCCCACTCCATAACGGTGGCAGCAAAGCATTAGCTAAGAACTATAGACCAATAGTTATAACGTCCCACATCATAAAAATCTTTGAAAGAGTGCTAAGAAGCCTGATTGCAAACCACTTGGATTCCCAAAAACAGCACAATCCAGGGCAATGTGGGAATAGAGTGGGTCACTCGTGCCTCTTGCAACTACTGGATCACTATGATATGGTCTTGGATGTACTGGAAGACAAACCGAATGTAGATGTAGTATACACAGACTTTGCAAAAGCCTTTGACAAGTGCAATCATGGTGTAATATCGCACAAAATGCGTGCTAAAAAGATAAAGAGTTAAATCGGAAGCTGCCATGGTAAAAAGCTCTGTCCCACAAGGCACAGTACTCTCCCTCATTCTGTTCCTCATCCTCATATCAGACATAGACAGAGATGTAATCCAAATCTTTAAATGGGCTGCAGAAAACAATATGAAGTTCAATGATGAGAAATTTCAATTACTCCGATATGGAAAACGTGAGGAAATTAAAATTTCATCGGAGTATAAAACAAATTCTAACCACACAATAGAGCGAAAAACTAATGTCAAAGACCTGGGAGTGATCATGTCAGAATATCTCACCTTCAAGGACCATAACACTGTAGCAATCGCATCTGCTAGAAAAATGACAGGATGGATAATGAGAACCTTCAAAACCACTGATGCCAAGCCCATGATGACACTCTTCAGGTCGCTTGTTCTATCTAGGCCGGAATATTGCTGCACACTAACTGCAACTTTCAAGGCAGGTGAAACTGCTGACCTAGAAAATATACAGAGAACCTTCACGGCACGCATAACTGCGATAAACCACCTCAATTTCTGGGAACACTTGAAGTTCCTAAACCTGTACTCCTTATAACGCAGGTGGGAGAGATACATTATTACATACACTTGGAAAATCCTAGAGGGATTAGTACCAAACTTGCACACGAAAGTCACTCCATACGATAGCAAAAGACTCGGCAGACGATGTAACATTCCCACAATGAAAAGCAGGGGTGCCACTAGCACGTTAAGAGACAACACAATAAGCGTCAGGGGCCCAAGACTGTTCAACTGCCTCCCAGCATACATAAGGGGGATTACCAATAGACCCCTGGCTGTCTTCAAGCAGGCACTGGACAGACACCTAAAGTCAGTACCTAACCAGCCAGGCTGTGGTTCGTACGTTGGACTGCTTGCGGCCAGCAGTAACAGCCTGGTTGATCAGGCCCTGATCCACCATGAGGCCTGGTCACAGACCGGGCCGCAGGGGCGTTGACCCCCGAAACTCTCTCCAGGTAAACTCCAGTTAATAGCACCGTGTCTTCCTTTGCAGATGATACTAGGATCTGCATGAGAGTGACATCCATTGAGGACACGGTTAACCTCCAAGAAGATACAAACCAAGTTTTCCAAAGGACAATGGAAAACTATATGGTATACAAACCAAGTTTTCCAAAGGACAATGGAAAACTATATGGTATACAAACCAAGTTTTCCAAAGGACAATGGAAAACTATATGGTATTCAATGAAGACAAATTGCAACTACTCGTCACGGAAAACTGGAGGAGATAATAATTAGAACTTAGTATAGTTTACCTGGAGTTCACTTGGAGAGAGTTTCGGGGGTCAACGCCCCCGCGGCTCGGTCTGAGACCAGGCCTCATGGTGGATCAGGGTCTGATCAACCAGGCTGTTACTGCTGGGCGCACGCAAACTGACGAACGAACGTCAGCCTGGTTGGTCAGGTACTAACTTTAGGGGCCTTACCAGTGCCTTCTTGAAGACAGCCAGGGGTTTATTTGTAATTCCCCTTATGTATGCTGGGAGGCAGTTGAACAGTCTTGGTCCTCTGATACTTATTGTGCTGTCTTTCAGTGTACTCGTGGTGCCCCTGCTTTTCATTGGGGGAATGTTGCATTTGCTGCCGAGTCTTTTGCTTTCATAGGGAGCCATTTTCGTGTGCAAGTTTGGTACTAATCCCTCCAGGACCTTCCAAGTGTATATTATCATGTATCTCTCTCGCCTGCGTTCCAGGGAATACAGATCAAGGACCTTCAACCGTTCCCAGTAATTTAGGTGCCTTATCGTACTTATGTGTGCAGTGAAAGTTCTTTGTACACTCTCCAGGTCAGCAAGGTCGCCAGCCTTGAAGGGGGCAGTTAGTGTACAACAGTATTCCAGCCTAGAGAGAACAAGCGATTTGAAGAGAATCATCATGGGCTTGGCGTCCCTAGTTTTGTAGATTCTCATTATCCATCCTATAATTTTGAAGGCGAGATCCTCTGATATTATCACTCCCAGGTCTTTCACATTACTTTTTCGCTCTATTGTATGGTTAGAATTTGTCGTATACCCTGATATATTTTTAATTTCCTCAAGTTTTCCATATTTGAGAAGTTGAAATTTCTCCTCATTGAACTTCATATTGTTTTGTGTGACCCATTTGAAGATTTGGTTTATGTCAGCTTGCAGTCTTGCAGTGTCTTCAATGGTGGTCATTGCCATCACAATCCGGGTGTCATATCTGTCTATGTCAGATATGAGGATGAGGAATAGAATGGGCGCGAATACTGTGCTGGACTTTACTCTGTTTACTATTACTCTTTGTGTTATATTTGTCAGGAAGTTATAGATCCATCTACCAACTTTTCCTGTTATTCCTTTATCACGCATTTTGTGTACTATTACACCATGGTCACACTTGACGAAAGCTTTTGCAAAGTCTGTGTATACTACATTTGTATTTTGTTTATCCTGTACAGCATCCAGGACCTAGTCATTGTGGTCCAGTAGCTGGGACATGCAGGAGCGACCTGCTCTAAACCCGTGTTGCCCTGGGTTGTGTAATTGATGGGTATCTAGGTGGATGGCGATCTTGCTTCTTAGAACCCTCTCAAAGATTTTTATGATATGGGATGTTAGTGCTATCGGTCTGTAGTTCTTTGCAATTGCTTTACTGCCACCCTTGTGGAGTGGGGCTATGTCTGTTGTTTTTAGTGAGTGTGGGATGACCCCTGTGTCCATGCTCCCTCTCCATAGAATGCTGAAGGCACACGATAGGGGCTTCTTGCAATTCTTGATGAACACGGAGTTCCATGAGTCTGGGCCTGTGGCAGAGTGCATAGGCATGACATTTATTGCCTTTTCAAAGTCTTGTGGAGTTAGGATAATATCCGAGATTTTTGAGATGACCAAATTTTGGGTCTCGTTCATAAAGAATTCTTAGTACAAACTCTAATCATACAATCATAGAATAGAGCGGAAAAGAAATGTGAGGGACCTAGGAGTGGTAATGTCTGAGGTTCTCACTTTCAAGGATCACAACAGTGCCACTATCACAACTGCAAAGAAAATCATGGGCTGGATAATGAGAACATTCAAAACAAAAGATGCCAAGCCAGTGATGACCCTTTTTAAATCACTTGTTCTCTCTTGGCTGAAATACTGCTATACATTAACATCTCCATTCAAAGCAGGTGAAATTGCAGATCGAGAGAATGTACAGATAAACTTTACTGCACGTATATTCTATATTTCGCGCAGCCACTCTTATGTGCCTGAAACTTGACAAATCTGGGGTTTTCTGAGGTTTCACCGAATCAAGTGCATGTGGGTTACTTCTCTGACGGGACTGCGCTTAATCCCACGCTTTGAACATCTACCTCCCCCTTCTAAATTCACATCACCCCCCGATTTTACAAACTCCAGGGAAGGTTTCCGTTTCATAACTGAAGTTGGTACAAGATAGAATTCTTTCAAGATTTATTAAACAACCTCGAAATAATGTCTACTACTAGAGGTAATATAATACTTAGAAGGTTACCACCTCTGATACTCAACAAATATTTCTTTTTACCTTGAAAACCAATTTTCTTACAAGCTAATGCTCTAATCTCATTCTTGTACTTTTTAAATATTTTTGGGTCTAGTGATATTTTATTATTGATCAAATTCTTGAAAATCTCACTAATACAACTTATATGTATTTTCTTAAACTGCTGTAATAAACTCTTCTGTTGATTGCGTGGAAGACTGCTAAGTAAAGTAATTCCTTAAATTTTTCTAATAATGATTTTTTCATTATACCTTCAACAAATCTCCTTCTTTGACCCACGAATTAAAAGTTGAATCATATCCTTTATAAGACACCAAATAATGCGTAATTCCACCAATTTTTTTTCGTTTCAATAATCTTTCGATAATATATTCTCTGATGTTAATTCCCCGACTTCGTCCATAACCTACCCGCCTGCCTCTCCACCCTCATCCCTCTCAGAAGTGTATTACCCGCCTGCCTCTCCACCCTCATCCCTCTCAGAAGTGTATTACCCGCCTGCCTCTCCACCGTCATCCCTCTCAGAAGTGTATTACCCGCCTGCCTCTCCACCGTCATCCCTCTCAGAAGTGTATTACCCGTGTGCCTCTCCACCGTCATCCCTCTCAGAAGTGTATTACCCGCCTGCCTGTCCACCGTCATCCCTCTCAGAAGTGTATTACCCGCCTGCCTGTCCACCGTCATCCCTCTCAGAAGTGTATTACCCGTGTGCCTCTCCACCGTCATCCCTCTCAGAAGTGTATTACCCGCCTGCCTCTCCACCGTCATCCCTCTCAGAAGTGTATTATATATCAGATGATGAAGACCCTGAACAAAATGCCCAGAATTTCTTCAAGAGAAGAAGAATTATTAATTAATAAGAATTAATGTAATGTAATTGTATTATTGAAATCTTTATTGGTGTTATGTTTCCCTATGTTGATTTCAGTCAATGACTTGTATTACCCGTATGGGGACTTTTTATTGTATTACCAGAAATTTTATCTATTGAAATGTAAAAAAAATAAATGATGAAAAAAAAATGTGTATTAGTGATTGCCCGACATGAATTAACTTGTTGTTGTTGGTCAGTGAGGTCACTGGAGGTCACTTGCATTTTTAGTTCAGTTAAGTTATCGAGAGGAATAATGAGGTCACACCCCACCTGTGTTTACTCAGCGGACAGTGAGGTCACACCCCACCTGTGTTTACTCAGCGGACAGTGAGGTCACACCCCACCTGTGTTTACTCAGCGGACAGTGAGGTCACACCCACCTGTGTTTACTCAGCGGACAGTGAGGTCACACCCCACCTGTGTTTACTCAGCGGACAGTGAGGTCACACCCCACCTGTGTTTACTCAGCGGACAGTGAGGTCACACCCCACCTGTGTTTACTCAGCGGACAGTGAGGTCACACCCCACCTGTGTTTACTCAGCGGACAGTGAGGTCACACCCCACCTGTGTTTACTCAGCGGACAGTGAGGTCACACCCCACCTGTGTTTACTCAGCGGACAGTGAGGTCACACCCCACCTGTGTTTACTCAGCGGACAGTGAGGTCACACCCCACCTGTGTTTACTCAGCGGACAGTGAGGTCACACCCCACCTGTGTTTACTCAGTGGACAGTGAGGTCACACCCCACCTGTGTTTACTCAGCGGACAGTGAGGTCACACCCCACCTGTGTTTACTCAGCGGACAGTGAGGTCACACCCCACCTGTGTTTACTCAGCGGACAGTGAGGTCACACCCCACCTGTGTTTACTCAGCGGACAGTGAGGTCGCACCTCGCTTGTTTCAAACTGTACTTTTATCTCATTTAACTTAAAGAGAGAAAGTACTGTAGGGGGAGACCATGCCCCATAGGGGGTTACCACAGGGGTAACCTTTACCAATATCGAGAAAAGGGGTAAAGCTTGATCCAAGGAGATGGAGCATTGAAAATCTTTTTGTATTATTGATAACGAGAAAATATTCTGATCCCCATAGGGGGGCCTTAAAAAAAATGGAAAAATTCAAAAAATAAAATGGAAATCTGTCAACACTGTAAAATTTGATCCAAAGAAGTGGAGGTTTTGATCTGAGGAATTGGAGCAATGAATTTTTTTTGTCTATCCATAAGGGGACCTCAAAACTTGATCCAAGGAATTGGAGCATTGAAAAAATTCATGAAAATCGAGGTAAATCTTGATCCGAGGAGATGGAGGATGACTCAAAAAATTGAAAAAATCGAGAAAAATGAAATTTTGGAAAAAGAAGGTAAAACTCAAAAGTTCAAAAAAATTTAATGTTTATCCCTCATAGGGAACCCCTTCAATATTTTTGTATGTATTACCGATATTGAGAAAAATAAAATTTGAAAAAAAAATGAAAATTCGAAAAAAAATCGAAGAGCGGGGGCGATAAATAGCAGAAGGCAGCTCGGGGCGGTGCGGGCGGTGTGGGCGGCTCAAAGCAGTGCAGGAGGGTGCAGGCCCATGGAAGGAGACCGTTCAGGAAAAGGAGACCACTCAGGAAAAGGAGACTGCTCTGGCAGAGACTTCTCAGGGTGGAGACCGCTCTGGCAGAGACCATATAGGCACTTTCTCCACTACTATCCTTATCACCTTACTCTATTCTATATGCACTTTTAATTTTCTTCTTTTACATACCTTTGCCAAACTCATCCACCAACCTCTGCAACTTCTCTTCAGAATCTCGCAAAAGCACAGTGTCATCAGCAAAGAGCAACTGTGACAACTCCCACGTTGTGTTAGATTCTTTATCTTTTAACCCCATATCTCTTGCCAGCACCCGAACATTCATGGTGACATCACACATCCCTGTCTAAGGCCTACTTTTACTGGGAAATAATCTCCCTCTCTCCTACATACACTAACCTGAGCCTCACTATCCTCGTAAAAACTCTTCACTGCATTTAGTAACCTACCTCCTATTCCATACATTTGCAACATCTGCCACATTGCCCTCCTATCCACTCTGTCACAGGATTAGTCTGCAAAAAATGCCTAGGCATGCTAGTGGCCTTCTTTGTAATTAATATTTTATGATATGTAAACCAAGGAAATAAACATTTTCATTTTCAAGTCTTGAGGCATTTTGATACTTGAAAAAAAGTGGGTGGTCTGACTAGAATGCTTGTTCCTTATGGCACCACAGCAATACTTTGAACACGTGATTGATTGAAAAAACAATGGCAGTCTGTTAAAATTTGTTAAGAACATAAGAAAGGAGGAACACTGCAGCAGGCCTGTTGGCCCATACTAGGCAGGTCCTTCACAATCCGTCCCACTAACAATATATTTGCTCAACCCAATTTTCAATGCTAACCAAGAAATAAGCTTTGATAATTCTATTTACTCATGTGCGAGTCCCACTCAAATCCAACCAACCTCAATTCAACCCCTCATGGAAGCACATTCATTGATTTGGCTAAATACGATTTTATTTTCATAAAATTTTTAGTTGAAATTTTTTTAGGCTTCAGTACTGTAAAAGTGTCAAATATTTATGCCCGAAAAACAAAGTAAAACTTTAATGTATTGCTAAGAAATATGTGTTTATTTGATGCATTATTATTATTATTTCATTATTTTTATCATTATCATTATTACTTTCAAAATAAAATTATAAACCAATATGAATCACACAGAACTGCTTATCAAACATTGAAAGGCTAAGTTTTTAACGATTGAAAGTCAACATGTAATCAACATTATGTTTAATACAGTACTTAAACCCCCAAAAATATAGTTTTATGGTCATTCCAAGACCCAAGAAGTGCAAGTTTTACTAATTTTTGTAATCTTAATCTTCTTTAAATGTTCACAGATATAACTTGCAGCCACTGGATCTCCCTTCATCCGCTTCTCTCTTATCCACAATAACAACAATCTTTGCATCTCTGATAATTCTTCTGCCGTTTTCTACTAGTTTAGATTCATCAGCCATTTTAATAGTCATTATGATTTTATTTGCTTGATAATAGCAGAGATTATTTCTTGGCTGATGTTCAGAGAAATGGCCTGTTTACTGCACACTCTAGCAGCCATGAAGACTTGGTAAGGCTTATTGGAAATTACCGTCCAATAAGCCTCACGTCTATAGTAGGCAAATTATTAGAATCAATTATAGCTGATATTATTAGAAGTCACCTTGAAGAACATAATTTGATTAATGAATCTCAGCATGGGTTCACGAGAGGTCGTTCCTGCCTGACAAATTTACTGACATTTTTCAATAAAACATTTGAGGCAGTAGACAGTGATAAAGAATATGATATAGTTTGTTAAGTAAAAGGACACAAATGCAACTAATGTGACATTTTATTGTGGCAACGTTTCGCTCTCCAGGAGCTTTCTCAAGCCGTTACAAGCGATAATGGACATAGTGGGTTTATATATACTCTCAAAGTGAGGTGAAATACTAGTGGTGGTAGTAGTAGTGATAGTAGTAGTAGTAGTAATACAATAAGGTAGAACAATCAATATGCACATGAGTAAAAGGTGATAAAACAAATACTAGGGTAGTATAACAATAGGTTAGACAAATATTTCTGCTGGAGGTTGAAATATCGAAGGCCTGTAGGAGTGTTCCACATCTACGATGTGCTTGTGTTGAATTAGCAGGAGAGACTATGTGATGGTAGGGTTTACTGTTTTCAGGAGGATTCTTGCTAAGACTTCAGAGATGGTGAAGCTGCCTTTGTTTTGTTTAATTGTGTTAGAAACAGAGATAAGTGCTGATTCAAGGCATTTGCGTCTACGGAAATTAGTTTCTTTGATTACTAGTCGGGCGTCTTTGAATTTCATGAGATGATTGTTGGAATTTCGGTGTTGTACGCAGGCGTTGTTCAGGTTATCGTTTCTGCATGCATTAATGTGTTCATTGATGCGTGTTTCGAGTTCCTTGCTGTTTCTCCTACATAAATTCTGTCGCAGCCTCCACAGGGTATAGTGTAGACCCCTGCGTTGACTGGTTCATGGTGCTTGGATTTAGTCTTGGTTAGATCCTTAATAGAAGTACTGGAAGCGATGGCGACTCTAGTGTTAGCTTGTGCAAATACTTTAGAAATGTTGGATGAAACCTGGCTGTTGGGAAGAATTATGACTTTGTTTGGAGTGGTGTTGATGCGTGGAGAATTAATGATCTGAAGAGCTCTTTTCTTGCAATCTTTGATGAAAAAGGAAGGAAAATGTAACTCAGTGAAGGTTTGGTGAATGTAAGTACATTCCTCGTCAAGAAACTCAGGACTACAAATTCGGTAAGCTCTTAGGAAGAATCCGATGATGATACCTCTTTTGGTCTTAGTATCTTGACTGGAATAGAAGTGTGTGAGATCATTTTTATTTGTAGGTTTCCGGTAAACTTGAAATATTAGGTTGTTATCTACTTTGTGGATGAGGACGTCTAGAAAGGGTAGTTTGTCATTGGACTCTTCTTCTAGTGTAAACTGGATCGCAGGTTCAACTGCGTTGAGCCTTGCCTGAAGATTCCGTACATCAAAACGTTTGGGAGTTATTACGAGGACGTCGTCCACGTAAAGTAACCAAGTGACGCTTGAGGGGATGATGTTGGTGAAGTGTTCAGCCTCTAGGTGTTCCATGTACAAGTTAGCTAAGACGGCACTGATGGGGGACCCCATACCCATGCCGTATGTTTGTTTGTAGAGCCTGTTATTGAAAGAAAAACAGTTGAAATTAACACAGAGTTCAATAAGGTCAACAAAATCTCCGGGAGGTAGAGGAAGGTTAAGGTCCTGATTGACTTTACGTCGTAGAACCTCGATGGCTTGTGTGGTAGATGAGCCCCGCTCATCTTAAACATTCAGGTGACCTTCTCAACCGCATCCGAAATCTCTCCATCCGAAACAAGAAACTAAGCAGTTTGGACGTGACTTCCCTCTTCACTAAAGTACCTACCACACAAGCAGAAATCTAAAGCCAAGACAACAGTGCCTAAGTGTGCGCAATAAGGCTAACAGATTACTAGGATTTATTTCAAGAAGTATAAGCAACAGAAGTCCAAAAGTTATTTTACAGCTCTATACATCACTAGTGAGACCTCATTTGGATTATGCAGCTCAATTTTGGTCTCCTTACTACAGGATGGATATAGATTCATTGGAGAACATACAAAGAAGAATGACTAAAATGATTTACAGTATAAGAAATCTCCCGTATGAAGATAGACTTAGAGCATTGAATCTCCACTCTCTGGAGAGACGTAGAATGAGGGGAGATATCATCGAGGTGTACAAGTGGATGATGGGCATAAACAAAGAAGATATTAATAAAATACAGAGGATATCGAACCAAGTAAGAACCAGAAATAACGGATTTAAATTGGATAAATTTAGATTTAGAAAGGACATAGGCAAGTACTGGTTTTCGAACAGAGTTGTAGATGCGTGGAACAATCTTCCGATTAGGGTGATAGAGGCTAGGACCTTGGGTGGCTTTAAAAAGAGATTGGACAAATATATGAGTGGGAGGGGCTGGGTTTGATTAGTGTCGTGAATACGGGAGTAAATTCTTAGGTAGTGGTGGTTTTGATAAGGACCTGCCTTGTATGGGCCAGTAGGCCTTCTCATTGTTCCTCCATTCTTATGTTCTTAAGATGGTGTAATTATAATACAAATGCACTTATGAAGGGTAAATCCAGTTTGTGCGGGGAACATACGTGATAGTTTCAAACTCTGCTCTTGGCTTAGATACTACCATAGAGACATTCAACCCCAATGTTGATTGAATGCTAAGCTACCCTCAGAAACACCCACTATTATTGGCTCAGACGCTGCCCAAGAGATAAGCTACTGCATCGATGGTTGGCTAAGGCCCACCCACACAAAAACTGACGCTCCTATTGGCTCAGACGTCATTGGCATGCTACTGTATATAGAAAGCCCCTGGTAATGCAGAGCATTTTGGGCAACTTAGGTTAATTTTGTTCCCCAGGATGTGACCCACAACAGATGTACCATCATATGCACATTATTTTATCTAAAAAAATTAATCTCAACTCAAAGCTAAATTCTTCTATGAGTGTAAATTGCAGCTAAAAATGATCATAACTCAAGGAACCACTGTACAGACAAGCTGGAACTATGAGAAATACCTAACTACAGGAAATATACAGTATAACTCAGTGGTGGACCTGACTTAACTCAGTGGTGGACCTGACTTAACGAGTGGTGGACCTGATTTAACTCAGTGGTGGACCTGACTTAACTCAGTGAAGACGTGTCTTGTGTGCTCTCTGTGAATTTGAAGATGTCCTCTCCTGAGCTACTCTACCAGCAGCTAAAGGAAGAACTGAGGGTAGCTAAGCTTGAGATACAGCGACTGACTGAGGAAAACAAGAGGATTCATAGTAATCCTCCTGTTATGAATCCTCAAGTCAAGAAACGAACCTGGACAGTGGCTGGAATGCATGGGACAAAGTTAAGGATCAAGAGGACGGGTGGAGAGGTAGAAATAACGAAGACCCAGGAGAATGTTGTGGAAACATCGAACCCATTCTCCGTGCTACCCAATGAATGTGAGTCGACTTCTGGGAGCGTCACGACGAACGACACCAAGGAAGGTAAAAACATTGTTGTTGTTGGGGACAGCCAGGTTAGGTACATGGATAGGGCCTTTTGTTTGAAGGATAGGAGTAGGAGACAGAGGGTTTGCTTTCCTGGGGCTGGGATGGAGGATATTGTTAGCCATCTGGACGACATCATGAGAGGTAATGGGAGCAATTCTATTATCTGTCTCAGTGCTGGAGGCAACGATGTTGGCAGACGTAGGAGTGAGGACCTGACTAGCAGGTTTAGGTCAGCAATAGACATAATTAGGAAGGGTGGGAACCCTGTCATATGTGGTATTTTGCCAAGGAGAGGAGTTGGAAATGAATGGCTGTCCAGGGCAATTGGTGTCAATTGCTGGCTGGACAAATACTGTTAGGAAAATGCAGTAACATTCATTGACAACTGGGACCTCTTCTATGGCAGAAATGACATGTATGCCAGGGATGGGTTTCACTTATCCAGGTCTGGGGTGGGGGCACTGGCAACTGCAGTGGAGGGAGCTGTTAGGGCTTTAAACTAGAAATAGTTAGTAGTATGGGTTTTGGAGGGAAAACAGTGCAGTCCCAGTGTAGTAATATTATAAGTTCTAGGAGAACTAGTAATCGGCAAAATAAGGTGGATACTGGAAAGCCAGTGGCACAAGATGACAAGGACAGTAATAGGTATAGTGGAAAAACAGAAATGAGCAGGAAAGGTAAAGAGAAAGGAGGGTCTTTAAATGTATATTACACCAATTGTCGTAGTGCTAGGAATAAGATGGACGAGTTGAGATTACTTGCTAGTGCGGGTAATATTGATGTTTTTGCAATAACTGAGAGGTGGTTTAATATGAAAAATCGGGACATGCCTGCTGAATGTCACATCCACGGTTTTAAATTGTTCCAAGTAGACAGAAGTATCGGGAAGGGGGGTGGGGTGGCACTCTATGTCCGTGATCATTTAAATTGTTGCATAAAAACGGGCATAAAGTCTGAAATAATACATACAGAGTTTGTCTGGGTAGAATTTTCAGAGGGGTGTGAAAAATCGATTTTAGGCGTGATATATCGTCCTCCAAACTTAGATAGGGAACAAGGGAGACTACTCTGAGAGGAAATTGTTAAGGCCACAAGGCACGATAACATAGTAATTCTAGGGGACTTTAACTTTAGTCACATTGACTGGAATTTATTGACAGGGAATTTAGAATCTAACGACTTTTTAGAAGTAGTTCAGGATTGTTTTTTGAAGCAGTTTGTGACAGAACCTACAAGGGAAAATAACCTACTTGACTTGGTTCTGGCAAACAAGGAATCCCTTGTTAATAATTTAGAAATTACAGAGGAACTCGGCACAAGCGACCACAAGTCAATTATCTTTGGCATTGAATGGATGTATGATAGTAGGGATAGTTAAGTAACAGTCCCAGACTTTCGCTTAGCAGATTATAATAGGCTTAGAGAAAACTTATCAACTGTGGACTGGGGTAACGAAGAGAGCTATCAATATGACAGCTTTCTTAACACTATACAGGCTGTCCAAAGAACATTTATCCCATATAAAGAAATTAGATCAAGTAGAAATGACCCAAAATGGATGAATAATAGACTTAAATATCTTTTAGGGAAGAAGAAAGGAATTTATAGGCGCATAAAAAGAGGTGAGGGTCATCTTATAAATCAGTATACTGACGTTAAGAGGGACATTAAAAAGGGTATAAGAAAAGTTAAACGGGACTATGAAATTAAAGTTGCTACGGATTCAAAAACTAACCCAAAAAGTTTTTTCCAGGTTTATAGAACAAAAGTTAGGGATAAGATAGGTCCCCTTAAAAATAACTCTGGGCATCTTACTGACAAGGAGAATGATATGTGCTCTATTTTTAATAATTATTTTCTCTCGGTTTTCACACAGGAAGACACTAATAATATCCCAGTAATTAATTTTTATAGTGTCCCTGAAGAAGATAAATTATGTAATATCAGTCACTAGCGAACTGGTTAAGAAACAAGTAGACGGTCTGAAACAAAATAAATCGCCGGGTCCTGATGAGCTTTTTGCAAGGGTTCTTAAGGAATGCAAAATGGAACTCTGTGAACCAATATCTAACATTTTTAATTTATCTCTTCAAACAGGTGTAGTGTCTGATATGTGGAAGATTGCTAATGTAATTCCTATTTTTAAAGCAGGGGACAAGTCACTACCGTCAAATTACCGCCCAATAAGCCTGACCTCAATTGTAGGCAAATTACTAGAGTCAATTATAGGTGATATTATTAGAAGCCATTTAGATAACCATAATTTGATTAATGATACTCAGCATGGATTCACGAGCGGGCCGTTCCTGCCTATCTAATTTATTAACCTTCTTCAGAAAAGCTTTTGAGGCTGTTGATCACGATAAAGAATTCGATATTGTTTATTTAGACTTTAGTAAGGCTTTTGATAGAGTACCGCACCAGAGACTGTTAAAGAAAGTGGCAGCTCATGGACTGGGGTAAAGTGCTGTCATGGATCGAGTCATGGCTCACCAATAGGAAGCAGAGAGTGTGCATAAATGGGGTTAAATCCGAGTGTTGATCTGTAACAAGTGGTGTTCCACAAAGATCAGTCTTAGGCCCGTTGTTGTTTATAATATATATCAATGACCTTGATGAGGGAATTACTAGTGATATGAGCAAATTCGCCGATGACACGAAGATAGGTAGGATAATTGATTCTAACGTAGATGTCAGGGATTTCAGGAGGATTTAGACAAACTCAATTCCTGGTCAGAAAAGTGGCAGATGCAGTTCAATGTAGATAAATGCAAGGTTCTGAAGCTCGGGAGTGTCCATAACCCAAGCACTTATAAGTTAAATAACGTAGAACTTAGCCATTCAGATTGCGAAAAGGACTTGGGGGTTATGGTAAGCAGCAGCCTTAAACCAAGACAGCAATGCCTTAGCGTACGTAATAAGACAAACAGATTACTGGGATTTATATCAAGAAGTGTAAGCAACAGAAGTCCAGAGGTTATATTACAGCTTTATACATCGTTAGTAAGGCCTCACCTAGATTACGCAGCTCAATTCTGGTCTCCATATTACAGAATGGATATTAATTCGTTAGAAAACATTCAGCGTATAATGACTAAATTAATACATAGCATTAGAAATCTTCCTTACGAAGAAAGATTGAAGACCCTTAAATTACATTCACTTGTAAGATGTAGAATGAGAGGAGACATGATCGAGGTATACAAGTGGAAAAAGGGTATTAACAAAGGGGATATAAATAAGGTCTTGAGGATATCTCTACAAGAGAGAACCGCAATAATGGAATTCAAGTTAGATAAGTTTAGGTTTAGAAAGGATATAGGAAAGTATTGGTTTGGAAATAGGGTAGTTGATGAGTGGAACAGTCTGCCTAGTAGGGTTATTGAAGCTAGGACCTTGGGTAGTTTCAAATTTAGGTTGGATAATAGGTTGGGATTTATATCAAGAACTGGGATTTATATCAAGAAACTGGGATTTATATCAAGAAGTGTAAGCAACAGAAGTCAGAGGTTATATTACAGCTTTATACATCATTAGTAAGGCTCACCTAGATTACGCAGCTCAGTTCTGGTCTCCATATTACAGAATGGACATAAATTCATTAGAAAACATTCAGCGTAGAATGACTAAATTAATACATAGCATTAGAAATCTTCCTTACGAAGAAAGATTGAAGACCCTTAAATTACATTCACTTGTAAGACGTAGAATGAGGGAGACATGATCGAGGATATACAAGTGGAAAATGGGTATTAACAAAGGGGATATAAATAAGGTCTTGAGGATATCTCTCCAAGAGAGAACCCGCAATAATGGATTCAAGTTAGATAAGTTTAGATTTAGAAAGGATATAGGAAAGTATTGGTTTGGAAATAGGGTAGTTGATGAGTGGAACAGTCTGCCTAGTAGGGTTATTGAAGCAAGGACCTTGGGTAGTTTCAAATTTAGGTGAGATAAATTCATGAGTGAGAGGGGTTGGATTTGAGTGGGACTCGCACATGAGTAAATAAAATTATCAAAGCTTATTTCTTGGTTAGCATTGAAAATTGGGTTGAGCAAATATTCTGTTAGTGGGACATTATGTAGGACCTGCCTAGTATGGGCCCACAGGCCTGCTGCAGTGTTCCTCCTTTCTTATGTTCTTATGTTCTTATGAGTGAGAGGGTTGGATTTGAGTGGGACTCGCACATGAGTAAATAGAATTATCAAAGCTTATTTCTTAGGTAGCATTGAAAATTGGGTTGAGCAAATATTATGTTAGTGGGACGGATTGTGATGGACCTGCCTAGTATGGGCCAACAGGCTTGCTGCAGTGTTCCTCCTTTCTTATGTTCTTAATCTGTTAGCCTTATTACGTACGCTTAGGCATTGCTGTCTTGGTTTAAGGTTGCTGCTTACCATAACCCCCAAGCAATCTGTATGGCTAAGTTCTACGTTATTTAACTTATAAGTGCTTGGTTATGGACACTGCCGAGCTTCAGAACCTTCCATTTATCTACATTGAATTGCATCTGCCACTTTTCTGACCAGGAATTGAGTTTGTCTAAATCCTCCTGAAGTTCTCTGACATCTTCGTTTGAATCAATTATCCTACCTTTCTTCGTGTCATCGGCGAATTTGTTTATGTCACTAGTAATTCCTCATCAAGGTCATTGAATATATTATAAACAACAACGGGCCCAAGATTGATCGCTGTGGAACGCCACTTGTTACAGACCCCTACTCGGATTTACCCCATTTATGCACACTCTCTGCTTCCTATTAGTGAGCCATGACTCGATCCATGACAGCACTTTTTCCCCAATGCCATGAGCTGCTATTTTCATTAATAGTCTCTTGTGGGGTATTCTATCAAAAGCCTTACAAAAATCTAAGTAAACAATATCGAATTCTTTATCGTGATCAACAGCCTCAAAAGCTTTACTTAAGAAGGTTAATAAATTAGATAGGCAGTATCGGCCTCTCCTGAATCCATGCTGAGTATCATTAATCAAATTATGGTTATCTAGGTGGCTTCTTATAATATGAGCTATAATTGCCTCTAGTAATTTGCCTACATAGTCAGGCTTATTGGGCGGTAATTTGACGGTAGTGAATGTACCCTGCTTTAAAAAGGAATTACATTGGCCATCTTCCACATATCAAACACTACCCTGTTTGAAAGATAGAATAAAAATGTTAGTTAATGGTTCTACAGAGTTCCATTTGTATTCTTAAGAACCCTTGCAAAAAGCTCATCAGGACCTGGTGATTTATTTTGTTTCAGTTCTACTTGTTTCATAACCATTTCGTAGTGACTGTCAAATTACATAATTTATCTTCTTCAGGCCACTATAAAATTAATTACTGGAATATTATTGGTGTCTTCCTGTGTGAAACCGAGAGAAAATAATTATTAAAAATAGAGCACATATTCTCCTTGTGAGTAAGATGC